>NW_026472894.1:0-10933 GCF_026875155.1 Cherax quadricarinatus
AAACTAACAAATCGGACACCAGGAACTAGTTTCGCCCCAGCCCCAGAGAGGGGGGGGGGGTGCACGTGACGTAACTAATGGTTCCTGGTTGCCCGAACAACCTTAACCCCACTTACACCTACTTTTCCCTCACAGTACCATCCACTAGTCGAAGTGGTGCTGCATACTCCAGTATGCAGCACCAGTTTGGAACCTACACTTGATGAAGCATGTCAAGAAATTAGAGAAAGTGCAAAGGTTTTTGACAAGGTTAGTTCTAGAGCTAAGAGGAATGTCCTATGAAGAAAGGTTAAGGGAAATCGGCCTGACGACACTGGAGGACAGGAGGGTTAGGGAAGACATGATAACGACATACAAAATACTGCGTGGTATAGACAAGGTGGACAGAGACAGAATGTTCCAGAGAGGGGACACAGAAACAAGGGGTCACAATTGGAAGTTGAAGATTCAGATGAGTCAAAGGGATGTTAGGAAGTATTTATTCAGTCATAGAGTAGTCAGGAAGTGAGATAGTGGAGGCAGGAACCATACATAGCTTTAAGACGAGGTATGATAAAGCTCATGGAGCAGGGAGAGAGAGGACCTAGTAGCGTTCAGTGATGACTCAGGGCCAGGAGCTGAGTATCGACCCCTGCAACCACAATTAGGTGGGTACAATTAGGTGAGCACACGTTGGGAACAGTTGGTCACAGTGATGCAATTCTATAAAAAGGTGAAAAGAATTCGAAACAAAGATGAAAAGACACCCGAATCTGCATGACAGCGTCTTCCATTGCAGACACTGCAAGGCTCCAGGTGGACATCAACCAAATCTTTCAGTGGGCTGCAGAAAAACAATATGAAGTTCAACGATGAGAAATTTCAATTACTCCGATATGGTAAACATGGACAGAATTGACACAGACACAAATTCTGCTTTTGACTCTCGCCTCGGCAGGTCATAGCAGCTTTCCTTACTTACTCAGTCTCCCTACGATCCCCTTTGGGAAGGGGAACCTTTACCAGCGTTGTCTTCACCTTGACTTGCACGATGAGCTACGCAAATCGTGTAAAGATCAAGCCAAACAGTGGTACCGTTGAAGATTCAACGAAGGTTGCTCTTGCAACTGTTGTGCAGAGAGCATTGCAAGTGAAATTCAATGCTATTTTGTCACTGAAAGAAGCATTCATTGTTGTATGTCACGATGATGCTGAAGCAGAGAAGTTACTCACCACAGAAGCCACCACTACTCTTACTGCTCAAGGATTTACTGTTACATCCTCTCCTGCCCTCAGGGCAAGAAAATCAGTATTCCTAAAAAAACTGGACAAGATTCTGACTTCTCAATCAATTGCTGAACTCAAGTCATCTATTGAAACTCAAAATACTTGGGCTACTGTTGACAGTATTACCAAAATCCCGAATGCATCGTCTATGCTCAAGGTCACCTTTACCGACGTGAACATGGCTGCCACTGCTCTGAACGAAGGTCTTGCTGTGTACTACTACTACATCAGTCCCACCTACATAGAAGCAGAAAGATACCACTACATCCAACATTGCTGGAACTGATATTCTTATCTTCACACCACCAAGACAAGAAGTTCTGCACTACATGTGGTAGTGAGGGACACCTTCAGTTCCTGCACCTCTGCTGCTCCAACACAACCAGCGTGTTTAAACTGCAAAAGTAATGATCACCATACACTGGCAGCAAAATGTCCTACTAGAAAGGATATTATGAAGAAAACACAAGATGCAGCAAAGAAAAAAACTACTAACGCATCAACGTATGCCGCAATTGCAAAGTTGCAAGCAGACACTACTAAATTGCTTCAAGCATCTACTCAGCCCGCCTCCACCACCACCACCATCACTCCTCCAAGATGTGACGGAACGAAGATTCACTATTGTCTACTATACGCTCACATGCAGAACATGGCTGTACCTGGATCCTGTAACCCTACCTTCAACGAATTATTTGCATTAAATAACATGCTATCATTTACATTTCCAGCATCTCCACCTTCTGAAAAAATTCTCAAATTCACCAAGGACTTAATCACCACCTCTGCTGCAGAAGCTCCATCACCACCACCAACTAGTGACGTCACTCCAACAAAGTCCAATGAGAAGCCTCCACCGCCACCACACCTCACTGAATCCAACTAATCAGAAGCCTTGCCACCAGAAACATCTTCCTATTCGTCTATTGAAAATGACAACGAATCTTCAATTCCACCTTCAACACCACTCAACATCCTACCTCCGCCATCAACACCACCTTCCTCAACTCCACCACCGCCTTCTCGACCTCTCTCACGTCGATTACCTGGAACACTATGGGTTAAACACAAAGGACTCATGTTCTTCACCACGACACAATACCCCAGCCCAATGACTCGCCTAGAACTCATCCAGCATCTCCAAGACAACACTGCAACGTACACCACCGACGAAAAGCCATTCCCTACCGTCAACCAGATAATCCACCAACTCCAAACCAACGAACTCTTCTACAGCTCTCCCATATGTGTGACAACTCTCTAGAACAAAATTCAAAGCATTGACAACCGGATCAAGAGAATAACTAACTCATCCTGCTTGTTGCCTACTGACACTCAGCTCCTGCCGCTGCCTTCGCCATCCTCTCCTAGAGAGCCAAGTAACGACATTATTCAAGCCTCTCCATCTACGCCTCCAGTACCACATGTCCCAAAGTGGTTGGGCCACTTGCCTTGATTCCTCCTCTTCCCCTTCTTCCCATCCTTTTCCAGTTATTTCCATTCTTCCTTATCCTTCTTCCTTCCCATCTCACGACAGCTCTCGTCGTCTTCTTCCATTCGATTCGATGGTAAACATGAGGAAATTAAAACTTCAGAGTACAAAACAAATTCCTTTCACGAAATAGAGCGAAAAATCAACGTCAAAGACCTGGGAGTGATCATGTCGGAGGATCTCACCTTCAAGGATCATAACACTGTATCAGTCACATCTGCTAGAAAAATGACAGGATGGATAATGAGAACCTTCAAAACTAGGGATGCCAAGCCCATGATGACACTCTTCAGGTCGCTTGTTCTATCTAGGCTGGAATATTCCTGCACACTAACAGCACCTTTCAAGGCAGGTGAAATTGCTGACCTAGAAAATGTACAGAGAACCTTCACGGCACGCATAACGGAGATAAAACACCTCAATTACTGGGAGTGCTTGAGGTTCCTGAACCCGTACTCCCTGGAACGCGGACGGGAGAGAGACATGATTATATACACCTGAAAAATCCTAGAGGGACTAGTACAGAACTTACACACGAAAATCACTCACAACGAAAGCAAAAGACTCGGCAGATGAAGCGACATCCCCCCAATGAAAAGCAGGGGTGTCACTAGCATGTTAAGAGACAATACAATAAGTGTCAGGGGCCCGAGACTGTTCAACTGCCTCCCAGCATACATAAGGAGGATTACTTCATCTTACACTTTCACCTGTAGTTCGCTTTCCACGCTCATTTTGCACCTTCACTGAAGACACTGCTCTTTTCTTTTTTAATTATCCTGTCTATTTTTAACAAACAATTTTATAGAGTTTTTCGAGTAATTATATATCCCTGAAGAAGTGCCTTTAAAAAGTTGCTTCATTCTTATTATTCCTCCAGCTATTCATTTTTTTTTGTTCATAACTCGAGAACTCCTTATTTCATTTGCTTCAAATTTTCAACATTTATGTACAGCAACAAAGGCAAAATTCTAGATAAAACTGGTATGTTCACGTACCATATGAACAATACCTCTGCCCAAAATGCCCCAGCGTGATGGTGACTTTCTTTGTACTTAGCATACCAAAATTGTAATTACACATTGTAACCTTTACAAAGAAATAAATCTTTTACTTTTACTTTTTTTACTGAGATAACTTCCAGATTCTTCGGTGACGGATGTTGAATAGTTTATGAAAGGCGACAAAAAATACGATGGTGTGAGAGACGGAACAAATGTGTAGGAGCAGATCTGACGATTTTGTGTGAAACAGTGATTCTATTTACTTTACATCACAATAAATAAATTTTTGTTTACCTTTTATTAAAGGCTTCAATATTCTTATTGTTGGAGACACCCAGGTAAGATACATGGACAGAGCTTTTTATAAGAGAGACAGGAAGGTCAGCCAGAGGGTGTGCCTCCCAGGAGCTGGTGTTGGTGACATAGTCAGCAGGTTGGGTAACATTATGTCATGTAATGATAAAAAGCCCATTACCTGTCTCAGTTCTGGTGGAAATGACATCGGGAAGGGCAGGAGACAGGAACTGCTGGATAAGTAGAGGTCAGCCATAGAAATAATCAGGTCTAAGGAAGGGATCACAATCACATGTAGCATCTTTTCTAGAAAGGGAGTGGGCAATGAATGGATGTCTAGAGCAATTGGTATAAATTGCTGGCCTGACAGGTACTGCGAGGAACTTGCAATCCCATTCATTGATAACTGGGACAAATTCTATGGCAAACATGGTATGTATGCAAAGAATGGGGTTCATCTCTTTGGGGCTGGTATTGGTTGCATTAGCCAACTCAGTTGAGGGGGTCATTTGATGACTTGTCTAGGAATTTAAACTGATTGATTATAGAAGTATGGGTGTTTGTGAGAAACAATCAGGTTGCAGAATTAAGGTTGAAAACAGCAGATATTACCAGGATACCTCAGGGATATGTTTAAAAGACAATATTCAAAATAAAGTTGCTAGTAAAGGCAAAGCAATCGCTCAACAACCAAAGAGAGATAATAGAGGGCAACGAGTGACTAACTACCTGAAGGTTTACTATACAAATAGTAGGATTCTAAGAAGTAAAATAGATGAATTAAGATTACTTGCAAGTGCAGGTAATATAGATATTATTACTATAACAGTGACCTGGTTCAACTTGAAAGATAGAGAAATACCTTCTGAATTCAACATACAGCGTTATAAACTATTTCACACTGAGAGGGTCAACAGGAAGGGTGGTGGAGTGGCGACGTATGTAGAGATAATTTAAATAGATTTAAATAGAAAACTATAACATGTATAGATGTGATAAAATTAATAGGTCACGGGGAGGAGTAGGAATCAATGTAAAATATATTTTCTGTTGCACAGAAGTGCTGAACTCTGCGAATGATAGAGTAGAAATACTCGACATTAAAGTTGAAAACAGGAATTTATCAATTATCCTAGTATACAAACCACCATCAGCAACTGCTGAGGAATTCATAGATCAGTTAAGGAAGATAGATAGTTATCTGGATAGGCTAGAAAATAGCACACCAAATATTTTACTCCTTGGAGATTTTAATTTCCCTCACGTAAAATGGCGCAACGTAGTGTTATGCCAGAAATATTTCCGGGAAGCACCCTGGCTCAACAGTCACATACCAGAGAACTAATGACGCTTTGTGAAAAGTATTCATTAAACCAAAGGATAACTGATCCGGCTAGAAATGAAAATACCCTGGATTTGATATTTACAAACAACGAGGAACTAATCAATGACGTAACAATTACGAAAAAAAAATATACTCTGATCACAACATCATGCAAGTTCAAACGAGTATTAGCTCAGGGTTAGGGAACTACGTCACTGATGTTAGAGATGGGATGTTCAGTAAGTTTAATTTTAACAATAATAGAATTGACTGGGAAAAAATAAACCAAGAGCTATCAGATTATTATTATTATTATTATTATAATCAAGGGAGAAGCGCTAAACCCGGTGGATTATACAGCGCCTGGGTGGGGGGATGTGGAAGGCATTCAGGCTTAATTCGGGGAACTGGAGCACAGATTCAATTCCCTAAATCAAGAGCCCCTCACCAACATCAAGGAACCTTCCTTGAGGGGAAGAGCTATCAGAGACATCCTTGGAGTCAAATGAAAGGTATGTATGAAGCACGTACCATTGAGGAAACCCAGAAGAAGATCAGATATAGAGAGCGTAGGAGATGGTGCCGAAGAAAACGGGTTATTGAATTGCTTAAAAACACATATGTTGCAACAGAGAACAGATAATTTTAGCCGAAAGATCACTAAATTAGAGCAAAAACTTAGAATGTCATACCAAACAGAAGTACAAACGGAACAAAGGGCCATAGATGATATTGCAAGAAACCTAAAATATGTATTTCTATTCCTACGCAAAACCCAAGCGTAGAATTGGACCACTACTGGGAGGAGATTCGTATACTGACGATGACCAGGAAATGAGTGAAATCCTAAAATAATAGTACGAGTCGGTGTTCAGCATCCCAGTAAATGACAGAAAAGTAGAAAATGCAGAAATATTTTTCACTCCAGGAGAAGGCCGCGCAGACCAACTAACTGACATTAGTACAAATCCTATGGATTTTGAAAATGAAATGGACAACATGCCCACTCAGTACCAGGACCAGATTCATAGAATGCCCTATTTATAGGGAAGTGCAAAATGCCACTACCACGAGCACTCAGCATTCCTCGGAGAAAGAGCTTAAGGTACAGACATAGCTCCTTTGCATAAGGGAGGTAGTAGAGCACTAGCTAAAAATTACGGACCAGAGCCCAAACCCTCTCACATCATAAAAGTATTCGCAAGAGTGGTGAGATGGCAGATTACAAATTTCATGGAGCAGCACAACCAGCATAACCCGAATCAGCATGATTTTAGAGCAGGACGATTATGCCTGTCGCAGCTGGTGAATCATTATGGCAGAATTAAGGAGGCATTGGAAGACTACCAAAACGCATACGTAATTTACACAGATTTTGCAAAGGAGTTTGACAAATGTGATCATGGAGTGATAGCGCACAAAATGAGGGTCATAGGCATTACGGGAAAGGTAGGCAGATGGATTTTCGGGTTCCTAACACAACACAAAAAGTAATAGTGATAGGCAAGATCACTGTTGGGGAACGCCTTCCATCTGAACAAAAAACTAATGGAAAAATATATAAATAAAGAAACCACTCTAGGAAAAATAAGACTTTTGAAGACTTTACTTAAAATTTAAATATAATAAAAATGGCCTCTAGTTCTGGTGCTGTAGTTGGGCAGGAGTAGGTAAAGCCCTGGACAGATCTCTGATGTAAAGATGTAGGTTATCCTGGGCGGATGGTAAAAGTTTCCCATGTTTTGGAATTTCTCTACCACTTGGTTGGAGCACCACAAGTAGAATAGATAAGGGCCGGTAGTAGTCGAATAATGCTAATAAGTCCTTTATCTGGCGTCTATCCTGGATGACCACGCCAAGAACAGAGCTCGTAATAAGAACAAATAAATGGTTACCCAAAGGTTATGATAATATAACATTTAAGAATGAAAAGGAGTGGAAAATGCCAAAATCATTACTGGTAACCAGCAAACAAAAGAAAGCAACGAACAGTAATACTCCTGGTAGACCATCTTACCTGATCAGGAGAAGAGTGGAGGTGACGTGACTCAAAACTTCAACACACCAGGTAAGGTCAATACTACCAGGAGTAGAAATTGAAACAAATCAGACACCAGGAACTAGAGTTTCGCCCCAGTCCGCTAGAGGGGGGTGGGGGTGCGCGACGTGACTCGCTAATGGTTCCTGGTTGCCTGAACAACCCTTACCCCACTTACACCCACTTTTCCCTCACACCAGCATCATCGAAGTCACAAGCTCAGTGTACCAAGGTACTGTCCTGGCACCTCTGCTGTTTCTCATCCTCATAGCAAACATAGATAAAAACACTCGGCACACTTTTGCAACATCATTTGCAGATGACACTAAAATAAGCATGAAAGTCAGTACGGTAGAGGACACGGAAAAATTACAGGAAGACATAAGCAGTGTTTTCCAGTGAGCAGTGGAAAACAACATGACGTTCAATGGTGATAAGTTCCATCTGCTTAGGTATGGAAAGAATGAAGAACTCCAAAGGAACACTATATACGAAACTCAAGAGAGTCACCAAATAGAACGAAAGGAACACGTAAATGACCTGGGAATAATTATGTCAGCTGACCTTTCTTTTAAAGACCATAAAAGACAAAGGTCACGACAGCCAGGAAGATGACTGGGTGGGTATTGAGAACCTTCAAAACAAGGGAAACAATGCCGATGATGACACTCTTCAAATCGTTATTTAATGCTCTCATTTAGAATATTTCAGTGCGGGCGGCCCCCTAAAAGCAGGAGAAAACAGAGCTGGAACAAACAGAGATCGTTTACGGCTCAATTGAGCCAGTAAAGACCAAAATTACGGGGAAAACGTTTTAAGTTTGAACTGTACTCTTTGGAGCGGAGGAGAGAGAGACACATGTAATAATCCCGGGAAAGGTATGAAGCCTTGTCCCAAATTTCCCACTGTCATAAAACTTTACTGGGTGAGAGGTATGGGAGGAAGTGTAAAAAAAAACCCAGGGGTCGGGGGTGCGGTGGGACAAAAAGGGGAAACATGTTCAACATCCGGGTTCAGCTATTCAACATCTTCCCAGAAGATATCAGAAACACAGCTGAAAAGTCTGAAGCCTTTTAGAGAAATTGGGAAAATTTCTTCACTAGGTGCCGCAACTGGGCTTGAGGGATATGGGGAGGGCCCTCCGCAGCAACAGCCGGTTGCCCAGGTAAGCACCAAACGAGCCGGGCCCCGGGGCCCGGGGTGGGAAAGTAGAAAAACTCTCAAAAACTCTTAAAAATATATCAAAGGTATTGGTCAGAAAATTGCAAAATTCAGCTATCCCCCCCTTTATAGATTAATGTAACTCGCGCCAGTTTAAGTTTATTTGAGAAAATTGGTTTCAAGAGATTTTTAAAATTTTTGAATATATGTAAAAAATGGACAGCGTCTTTATATAATGAGGAATATTCGCTGTATTACCGTTTTTTTTAAGTGTTTTCGTTATGAAGCTTTGACATTAGGACACATGTAGGGGGAGGCCGGCAAATGTTAAGGTAATTTTTTTTTTTATTTTATTTAAAAAAAAAAAGTACAAAAGTACATAATTCCAAATATAAATAGACATAAAAAAAATAACAAAAAATTCTCGAACCAATGGCTTATAACCTCTCTGAAAAAATGTCAATACATAAAGCAAAAACTTACAACAAAATCCAAAAAAACAACCAGTAAAAAAGTATTAAACCCATCATTTAACTTTTAAACAACATTTAAAATACTCAAATTTGGAATGTACTGGAGCCTAACATTTAACAAAGGTCAAAATATTTTAAAAAAGTAACCCAAAAAGGGAAAAAACCTGATTTAAAAAAAAGAAAAGGAAAACCCATGCTATGATACATGTAACAAACAAAACAGTATAAAAAAAATATTTTAATCAAAAAAAAACAAACACATATTGCCTCATAAACCATAAAAAAATTAACAATTATATATTTTAAAAACATATGATCAAGAATGGGGTCATTACAAAAAGGGAAAACCCCTCCAAAACATGATAAAAACCCTTTCGGGGTTGCACTTTCATTCATTCCAAAAGTAACAATAAGTATCAAGGAGCTCTCAAGCCCACAACCCACATCCATGACAACCAGGAAACCAATCCATCCCAAAACTTCCCAACTCTCAGCCCCTCCCCCCCAGGAACGACCCTGCTGTTACCCATGATTACAGGGAAACCTTTTTAAAATCCCAAAATAAAAAAAACCCTTACCCTTCGTACATTCAGATTCATTACGATTCACGGGGATTTCTAACGTTGCCTTCTATTCCTTCCAAAAAACCCTGATCCCCCCTCTTCCCGACAACCCCCCTTTTCCGACACATCGTGATAAAACGTTATCGCAAGAAGCCCCTTCGCCCCTCACTCCCCCTTTTCCCCTCATCACTCACGTTGTAGAAATAATCCACCATGATGAAATTTAAAAATTTCTTATGACTTCCTCTTCTAAACCACCCATGTCAAGACTTAAAAAACGTAAAACCGCCCCCCCACCCCTCCCCCCCTCTGTCCCAAACCCTCCTAACCACCCCTGACATCTTCTAACCCTTCAAAAAAAATAAACAATGAACCCCGTGTTGCCCCCTCCACGAAACCCCACCCCCCTCCCCTCTACCCCCCTGGTTCTAGTATGGGCCCCCGACGGCAAGATACCATGAAAAAAAAGAAACCTAAATCCCCACCCTAGGCAATAATTTCAGCTACAAAATTTACCCAAAGTTCCTCCCCGAGTACAAGGGGGAAAAAAACTCTCTACAGGGGGAACGCACTTACCCCCATACTACACAAAACCCGTATTCGTGTTTCTCCGTTCCCCCAACCAACAAAAAGGCCCGTAGAAAATTTCCCTTCTTCAATTCAACGCTTCCATAACTTCTTAACCCCCTATTACCCGTTCTATTTTCCCCCCACCGCCCCACACTTTAGCCCTCCGTCTTAAAAACCCTAAATCCCCAACCCCCCCTGGCACACCGGTAACTAACATCTATTTTTAAAAACCAAAACACCTTTTATCCCCCCAAAAATTTAAACACTCTTCTCAAAAATTCCCGCAATCACCATCCCGTAATCGGGGTACAGCACAAGCCAAACCTTTCTATACATAAAAATTTAGACAATCCACGTTGGGGCCGAGTGAGATGTGGGGGCCTCAAACACCCCCAGGGCCGAATAAACCTTTCTAAAAAACCTATCCGGGGTTTTCCCCATGCGCCCCATCCCTGTATCCTTTTATTAATACCACAAATTTTTTGCGCCCGCACACTTTTTAACAAATTACAACTCACCTTCCCCCACCTTTCCAAGTGCCCAACCCCCTGATCATTGAGTTCTCACTGTTTACCTTTATCCCTGGACGTTCAGACATTGCAAACATCGTCCCAAACTTTCATAGTCATTCGTCTCTCGACCTGCGGGGAGAGAGGGCTTTTATGGTTCTCTTCACGCCCCTGGTGGGAAAACATATTTAGCACCAAGATGGCGGACCGACTGTACCGGCGCATAAAAACTGTTCCCG
>NW_026472895.1:0-10865 GCF_026875155.1 Cherax quadricarinatus
GGGGAGAGAAAGGTTTTTTAAGAGAGAAGGGGAAAGGGAAAGGGGTAGAAAGGGGAGAGAGGGGAGAGTATAGGGGTGAGGATAAGACAAGGGGAGAGAGAGAAATTGTGAGGGGGGGGGAAAAGTGTAGAGAGAGGGGGAAAGAGAGGGAGGGGGGGGAGAAAGAGAGGGGGGAAAGAAAGGAGGGCGGGGGAAAAAAGGCTATGAGAGAGGAAAGGGGGAGAGAGGGAGAGAGGAGCCTAAGAGAGAGGGGAGGGGTGGGATGGGTTTTTGGGAGTGAGGGGGGGAGGGGAGAGGAAGGGAGAAGAAGGGAGGAGGGAGAGAGAGAGAAGAGAGGGAGAGAGAGAGGGGAGAGGGTAGGGTAGGCCCCAAAAACCTGGTGGTCCCTGGTAAGGGACAGACAAGGTTATCTGCCGATGAACTTATTCCCCCTCAAAAATCGACAGGTGGGCCCCCTCCTAGTAGTCAAGGAAAAGCGGCCCTCTTTGCTAAACCTTTTACAAAAGCAATTTCCTGATCCGAAAGGGACCCTCCTTGGCTAGCTGAAAGAACTGTTCAAAACTGTCAGGGGTGAAATAAGGCAGGAGGGGTGATTTCTTCTTAAAACTTGACCAAAAAAGGCTGTGGGCCCGAAAATTGGCCCCAAGTTTGTTGAGAAGATGTGCAGACCAGTAGAAACCTCAAAACTGATCTTTCAACACCCCTTTTTAAGTGCAAATGGCCCTCTCCAGGGAAAAGAGGCAAATTTAGCCCCTTTTCACAAAAAAGAAAGCAGGAGAAATCAGCAATTTACAGACCAGTGTCACTCCTGTAATCACTGGAAAGTCCTTGAGACAATAATTAAGACAAATGAAGTTTTTTTTTGACCCCATTTCTATTGTGATCGTCAATATGCTTCAGAAAGGTTACTCGCTGTGATTGTTTTTAAAACCCTCTCCACAAAGTGGCACCAGTACTGGATGAACCCAAAGGCAGCGTTGGTAGCACTGGACATTCTGGCGCTTTCGACGGGGTGTGGCACCAGGGCCTTTGGGCAAAATTAAAAGCACTGGGAATTGCGGCTCTCGCTATTCCCCTCAGTGATTCCCTTCATGGTAGATCTCTAAGTGTAGTCTCAATGGAACGGAATGCAAGACTCTATTGGGGAAAGCTTTCCCAAAAGGGAAGTGTGCGGGGGTCCCTGTTAGGGAAATGTTACTTCAACGACCTTTTCTCTCATCCAGAACACATGTATGCAGACGACTGTACACTGACATTATTATCCCAAAAGAAGAAATGCCGCTGCTCTAAACTACACAATCACCAGTGAGGCTTATCAGTTTGGGGAAATGATGGCAAATAACTTTGCACCTGAGAAAAAGCAAATGATGTCGTTCTAGGCACCCTGATGGTAATGCTGGGCAGTAGTAAGGTGAAAGGGAGGATGTTGGACCTGGAGAAGAAGTTGATTCCTTGGGGGGAAAAATTTTATCCAAACTAACCCCTGAAGAACCCTTTGTAAATTTTAAACAAGGGAGCCAGGAAAATTACAGCCTTCGCCGTATCTCGCATCTGCTTGACGTAGGGGTTTTCAAGATTCTGTACGAGGCACAAGTCGTCACACCTTTAGTATGCTCCCTTTCTTTGGGTTTTCTTGTCCCCCCCCTCATCTGCGACGTTGACAGAGTAGAGAACAGAGCAAAACGTTATCTCTCGCCTGGACCATCCTGATGGGGGTCTGCATTTCAGCGAGCCTTCAAATGGAGGGGGTGTGGGTGGCCTTACTGTTATGTCAAGGCCAATATTGTCAAAATACCACACTTGGATCCACTTCGAGGACAGTGCGAAAAAAGCTTTTGCCCAAGACGGGCAGGAAAACAGAATTTATTGGCTGTACCCTTTCCAGAAATCATCCCTCTGAGATCTTTCTACCCAGGTGACCGGGGGTATGGAACACATTCGTACAGCATAATGAGTCAAACGAGATAACGTCAGTTTTCAATGAAAATGCTGGCCCCCAAAATGGCTCCAACTTCATCCTGTTCCCCCCTTGTATGTCTCATAACAATAAAATGCTTTTAAATGGGGTAGGTAAGCTCTTTGTTGTCAAAAAATTAGGAATCCTTAACCCGTAAATGCTTGTAAAAAAGCTAGGGGTCCCTTAACCCTTTTCAAAAAAATGTGTAAAAAAAAAAAAAAAAAAAAGAAGGGGGAGAGGGGAGGGGGAGGGAGAGGAGGGGGGGAGAGAGAGAGGGAAGGAGAGAGGGAGGGGGGAGAGAGAGGGAGAGAGAGAAGGGAGGAAAAGGGGAGGGAGAGAGGAGAGAAGGGGGGAGGAAGCGAGGGGAGAGAGGGGAGAGAGAGGGAGAGAGAGAGGGGGGGGGGAGGAGGGAGAGGAGAGGGGGAGAGGGGGGGGGGGGGAGGAGAGAGAGAGAGAAGGGGAGAGAGAGAGAGGGGGAGGGGGAGAGAGGAAAGAAGGAGGGGAGGGGACGAAGACGCTTAATGAACATTACCAAGAGAAAAATCCGTGTTAAGAAAATCCCAGGGGAGGAAAGTTTGGGGAAAAAATGGAAAGTAAATTTGAAGGGGGGAAAAAGAAAGAGAGAGGCCCCAGAGGGGTTGGGAAAAGAAGGAGAAGGGAGGAGGGAAAGGGGGAGAAAGAAGGAACCGGGGGAAAATTTGAAAAAAAACCAGAAGAACCCTTTTTAATCTTTAAAAAGGGAAAAGCCAGCACTTGCCTATCCCACTGGGGTTACGTGGGGTTGCAAGACTGACGAGGAAAAACGCCCCAATTGAGTTTGGCCCCCTTTTCTTGGTTTGTGGTTTCCCTTGGATGTTGGGAAAAGGGGGAACCCCAGAAGACGTTATTTCGTGGGACCCATCCTGGAGGACTGCACAGCAGAGGCCCTTCAACTGGGGGATTTTGCCCTTACTGTTATGTACAAAGGGCCAAGAAAATCCACACTTGGATCCATTCGGGCAGCCCCCCTTTTTGCACGCGGGCAGAAAGCAGCAAACTTCCTCGGCCCCCGTACCCCTTTTTTCCAGAACTCACTATTCTGGATCTAATACCAGGATGATCTTGGAACACTTGAAAAGCAAATATGCACAGAAAAGCAGGGCAAAGGGAAAAATGCTGCCCCTCTCCAAAAATTTATCCTGTTCCCTATTTGTATGCCATAACAAAATAAAAAGCTTTCAAATGAGCTGATGTGGTAAAAGCTTTGTTGTCAATAAAGTTAAAAAATTTAACCTTTTAAAAGTTGTCAATAAAGCTTTGGGGTCCTTAACCTTGTCAAACCATGTGTTAAAAAAAAAAAAAAAAAAAAAAAAAAAAAAAAATAAAAAAATAAAAAAAAAAAAAGAGAGAGGAGAGAGAGGAGGAGAGAGAGAGAGAGGGAGAGGGAATGAGTGGGAGAGGGAGAGAGAGAGAGGGAGAGAGAGGGGTGAGGAGGAGAGAGAGAGAGAGAGAAGAGAGAGAGAGAGAGTGAGTGCCTGTGAGTGACGATGTAGGGGGGAGGGAGGGAGCGAGGGAGAAAAAGTAGGGGGTGAGGGCCTGTGGGGGGTCTGTGGGTGGGGCGGTTCAGATTCCAAGGATCAGCTGTGTGTTACTCACCTAGATGTGGTTTCAGGGTCGAGACCCAGCTTACCCGGGCCCGCAAGTGTGGATGTGTGGTGCGCGCGTTCGTGTGTGTGTTGTGGGCAAGTCAGTTGTTTTTATGTCCCAGAATACAATCACTTCTTGTGTACCCGTAATACTTATGAGTTACCATAACACTGTGAGTAGTTTAATTATTTATACTACTAGCGTGTGTTAACAAGTCACTCTTTCATACCTTTTTACTACATGTGTACCCAGTCTTGCTTTCTCAGATTGGTACTGTCTTTGTGTCCTAAAAACATTATCTCTCGAAACTGTTGTCGGGCTGTAGTTCCCATTAGTTCCTTGCTCCTACAAATTTTATCTTCCTACTACCGCTAGGTGTTTTGTGTAGATAATCGACTCTGGAGCGGGTTTTTAGGTACGAGCAACCAGTGTCCGCCGGGCCGGTTCTAACCCTCAGACTTCCCGCACCACAAACAAGTGATTTGTACGTTCCTCAGAGGGGACGTCCTTCCAGATGCCTGATGTACGATGCTCGCTGTTACGATGCTCGTTGTACGATGACTGTACCACCTCCCTTCGCCTCTGAACTTCTTCAGGGTTATACTATATCTCTTGCCCTTTTGAGTCCTCATTTACCACAACTTATCACTATATACTGGCTACTGTTTATATTTTCACTCACTATGGTAAGGACACTATTATTTGTTGATGCACCAAAACCTGTTATGGCGCCTACTCCTCAGGCCTACTGCTGCCACCCCTTGCTTATATTTATTTATGTATACATTATATTTCCCCTCTTCTGGCTAGCTTGTTCACGCTGTGTGATACATCACCATTTTGTCGTACCACCCTCTCTTAATTTATTTGGTCTTTTCTCTTTAGTCACTCGCTTGTACTTTGTATATATGAAACAATGTAGGCAAACCGGTGCCCACTAGGACTCAACGAACTGGCACTTTGAAATTTTGTTGTATAATTTCAGGCTTTCTCTCGCCTTTACTTTATTTTTTTTTCTAAATACATTGGTTATCACTTGTAGGGTTGTTCACTGACGTTGTCACTAACACTGGTTGACTTCTAGCCTGCCTTAAACACGCCCTATAAAAGCACTAGATCTCGGAGCCTGGCGATTGTGACCCACTCACACTGTCTCCACTGTGTGTTGATGTGTGTGTGTGTGTGTGTGTGTGTGGTGTGTGTGTGTGTGTGTGTGGTGTGTGTGTGTGTGTGTGTGTGTGTGTGTCGTGAGAATTTACCTGAAAATTAAGGCGTGAATTTACTTGCAAATAATCTGCATTTAATATTAACTCTAAGTTTATTTTATATAGTAACGCAGTTTACGAATTACAACCTCGTGTTAGATTTTATGGTTGAGTATTTTGTTGGGCGACAACTGGTGCCCCCGAAAACCTTCAGCTAGTTTCTGTCTATAATTCCATCTTTACTCCAGTTAACTCAGGTTAATAATATTCTTGTTGTTATGTGACAGAAAAAAAGAACTTCCAAACGTTCCCTCAGAGTGGTCAGGCAACTTAATATTCTTACCACTCTCTGTCTCTTAACAGCCCACCAATTTTTTACTGCTTTATCTTCGCAATCTTTTTCCTTTTATATTCTACTTTATCTTATGGCTAAAAAACCGAATGTTGGAAAGCTGCTGATTGTTTGTGCACATCTTCACTATGAGCTCGTGAAACTCCATTACTCAGTGCTTAAATTTTTTCTTCTCTCATTGTGTAAGACTGGTTCCAGCAGGTGTGAGGATTTTAATGAGCACTGAGTACATAAATGAGTAATTAAATATATTACCATCGCTTAAATTTACATTTTAATTGAATAATGAGATACATTTTTTTTTAGGTGGGGATCACAGCTTTAATGTTCTTGTAGATATTTATATTGTATAGAAATTACCATTTAGAGTTGACTGGCTTTCGCTTTTCCCTGGAAGATGATGCTGTTTTCTTGTTTCTTGGTCTGGGGTCGTGGACTGCGCGTAGAACAATCCGAAGAAGGCAGTCCACTTAATCCCGTCGGACTAATGATTGAAGTAGAGCAAACAGTGAATTCTTACGATGAATTCACACTGATTATAAATAAAAACTGGAAAGAGACACTTCCCAGAGCATCCAATGGTCTCCATTTCTCTTCCAGATAGTAAAAATGTCATTAGCATTGTTCTATACCTTGTTATGAAGTTTCTATTAACTATGCATTAATTTCAAAGTTTTTCGGTGTATATGTTGGTCAGACCAGTGCGAATGAGTTGCAATAATTACTTTCAGTTTTTCTGAGAGAAATATTCATCAGTGAAACCAAAAAATCTTAATAACAACACATAATTTGGGTGGAGAAATTATTTTTGGACTAAAGAAAGTAGTACGATTAACATAGTATTGATCCTTGTTTGCTTTCTATGACAATGACAATATTTTCTCTACGTAAAAAAAAAAAAAAAAAAAAAAAAAAAAAGTCAGCACCAGCACTCAGCATTCAAGTCATATAGACGAGTTGTACTCTATTTAACTGCTGACTCTTGCGAGTGTTCGAGAATTTAGCTAAGACAGGGGTCGAGTACATGGTTTAAGAAATTTAGCTAATTCGTTTAAAATTTTGAATTGTGGATTACGGTCAAAATCCTGCCTATCACGCATTTGGCCGAAATATTCAGTACTCTAACTAATTTTACTTTATTAACAAATATGAGTCGGTTTATGCCACTGACGTTTTTGGTTTGAAAATGTATTATTATATTATGAATAGTCTCAGTGTTATTAAACACAAACTGTGCCATTTGTACACAGATCCTTTAAACCCAGTAACACAGAAGTACTGTACATTTACAGATCTCTACATTCCATGTTTATCTGTACTCTATAGGCCGGGCTCGGAAACGCTGAAGATAGAAGGCCAAACAGCCCAATAGGGAATGTTGATGTTTCCATGGCCCGGTTTGACACTGACGGCTGCCAGGAGACTACCTGTCCCATCTCAGCGGGAACCCACGTCACTGGAGCACCTCTCCATCTATATCGAACGGGAATACCTGCGGTCAGTAGGGGTTGGTGACTGTAGAGTTTTTATATGATATTAAAAAATATTTGCTTGAAAACTGAGATTGTACAAGAGTCAACGAACGCTTAAAAAAAATAATGTAAACAAGGCAATAGTAGACAGATCCTTGACACTTTTACTGGCATCCCCAGAGACCAAGTGGCTGTGATAATTTAAGGATTTACATTAAATCTGGGAATTGTTTTCTTAACACCTGCTCAGCGACTTTTATATTTCGTGTGAAGTTAGTGTTACTGGAATGTTGCTTTTCTCCTCTGTTTGTCGTGTGGAGCTTCGTCTCGCTCACTTACGACTGAAAACAAACTACCCAACGATTGAAACTTGAAAGCCATTGGCAGTGAGTCTGAAAGCATAGGCCTGTAACTTTAGGACCCATTGCCATGGCGTTCAAACCCCCACGTTTCCGGGAATTTATTCGTGATCCTGGTTTACGCATTTCCTTTATTTACACTTGGATGGTATTTATAAACATTAATGGCCAGGTTTTTGAGAATGACGTGAGCAGTGATGAGCACTGACTACACTTATTTTCCTTCAGTCTCGACCGTTGCAACTTTAAACTGCTGACTACGCGAGTGAACTGAAGTCTTCTTTCCCCTCAATCCCATCATCTTGAGTCTAGAACACCAGGACACATGAGTCTGCTTTTTTGTGTAGTTCTTAGCACTCTTAAGACTGAATACTTTCCTTTTTCTGTCACTGGAGAATATGAGACCGGGTCTTGAGGGAAGGAAATACTCAGACCCTTCCAACCCCCACCCACTATAAAAGACCCCCTCCACCACCATCCAGGCACTACAACAACCATCTAGGGACTCCCATCACACCCTCTACAACCATTCAGAGACTCCTACTACCTTCAAAAAACCTCAGGTGACTCCACTACCACCTCTAAGACAACCATCCAGGGGCTTCCACTACACGCTAAACAAACCATTAGGGACCTTCACTACCACCTCTAACAACAGCCAGGGACTCCACCACAACTCTACAACGCATCTAGGGAGTCCACCACCAACACCATTTGGCTTAGTCAGGAATTTTTCTTCCATGACTATAGTTTTATATCATATTTTCCTCCATGAATGCCGAGAACATGCTCTAATATTTGAATTATTTCATATGATATTTTATGTAGGTTTAAAATTTACACATGCCAATACAATGCAGAACAAGACACATGGGGATGGGAATTTTAGCTTCTAGATCTTCGCAGTCTCGTGTCGTCATCAGGAGCTATGCAATGTTCCAAGACAGCAACATATAGGAGGGAAAATTCTCTAACACAGAGTGAGGACCGTCACCGACCCAAACACATTACCCCCGCCCGGTCCCCTCACACCTTTCTGGGGTAAGGGGAAGGTGGTCACCTCAGAGGTTGACAGAAGGCAAGTTACAGAATATTAAAGAAACGCAGCAGTCAGCCCAAAATGCATCTAATCGATATCAAGTGATCTAATACCATATGGAATCAATTACCTAAGTCCTAAGTGGTTAATACACCCAGACACTCAAGCTAAATGTAACATTGTATTATTATATGAATCAAATTAGCTAGTTGTCAGCCTATACTATCATACGTCACAGAATGTTCCAGAAAGTGTCAGCAGATAAGATTAAAACACATTTACCTACTACCTACATATTTGCCTAACGAGCTCCGTGACAATTGCACTGTTTCTAAACACTAAGACCACAGAGACGACGTCCATAGGCTATTTTAAGAAACTCACAGATACGATATTATGTAAAATGTAGTCACATAAACCTGTGTAATTGCACTCGTGTGCAGAGCCTAAGCAGACCACAAATATTGTGAAATTTCCCATATACGGCACTCGAGAAGGTGGAACGGGTTAAACGTGTGGGACAGTATCATAGACTACTCTCAAAACGAAACTAGAATAATTGAGTGCTAACACGGGCACACCCACCTAAGGGAATGTCCAATCTCCATAGCTCCTGACGATGCACTGGAGTGCGAAAGATCTAGAGCAAAGGATTTCCATCCCAATGTGGCTTTTTCCGCATATATTAACACCAAGGTTGGGTGCCCCGAAAAAGATACTTTCACCATCATTCACTCCATCACTTTTTGCCAATTTCTAACATAATTATAAAATAAAAATTAAAAATTTTAATGGGAAAATATTACTCCGGGGATAAATCCCCCTGCCCAAAAAATTTAAAATTAACCCCTTCCTTTTAAAATTTTTCCCTTTAATGTTAAAATATATTTTTTCTTTTATTTTATGTAAAAATTTAAAATTTTGCCCAAAAAAAACTTGAAAATTTACTAACCTTTTTAAAAAGAAAATTTTTCCAACCAAATGAAATTATTTTAAAAAAGTTTACAAAATTTATAATAAACAAACACAATGAAATTTTTATTTTTTTATTAATAATTTAAAATTATAAAAAATTTATTTTATTTTAAAAATTATTTGGGCCAAATTTAAAATTTTAAAAAACCCATTTAAAATTAAGTCCTTCTAAAATTTTCTCTTATACGTTTTAAAGATATATTTTTTTCATTAATGTTAATGTAAAAAATTTTAATTTTGCACCAAAAGAAACTTGAAAACTTACCTAACCTTATTATAACAAGTGCAATTTATTTTAGCCTAACCCAAACTAAATGTATTTTAAATACGTTTACAATAATTTAATACTAAACAAACACAATGAAATATATTTTTTTCGTTAGGTTCAGATAAATTTGACGAAATTATTGCACACACAAATTTTCACTTGTCCTATATGCAAGATGAGCGTTGCTATTTAAGCCAAGATCGCAAGTTCTGCCTATTCGGCACGACATATATATATATATTATATATATATATATATATATATATATATATATATATATATATATATATATATTATATATTTGTTGTTTTGTTAGGTTCAGAATGATTTTTGCGAAATTACTGCATACACAAATTTTCGCTTTCCTTATTCGACAAGCGTTGCTGTTTAAGCCAAAATCGCAAGTTTTATATTCGGCATGGCGCATATTATATATATTATATATATATTATATATATATATATATATATATATATATATATATATATATATATATGTCGTGCCGAATAGGCAGAACTTGCGATCTTGGCTTAAATAGCAACGTTCATCTTGCCATATAGGACAAGTGAAAATTTGTGTATGCAATAATTTCGCCAAAATCATTCTGTACCTAACGAAAAAAATATATTTCACTGTGTTTGTTTAGTATTAAATTATTGCAAACAAATCTAAAATATATTTAGTTGGGTTAATCTAAAAAAAAATTTCTTGTTATAATAAGGTTAGGTAAGTTTTCCAAGATTCTTTTGGAGCAAAATAAAATTTTTTTACATTAAAATTAATGAAAAAATTATATCTTTAAACGTATAAGAGAAAATTTTAGAAAGGACTTATTTTTATATGAGTTCTTGCTAATTGACCAGTTTTACATATTCGGCACGACATATATTATATATATATTAATTAATATATTATATATATATATGTCGTGCCGAATATGTAAAACTGGTCAATTAGCAAGAACTCATTTAAAATTAAGTTCTTTCTAAAATTTTCTCTTATACGTTTAAAGATATATTTTTTTCATTAATGTTGATGTAAATATTTATAATTTGGCACCAAAAGGGACTTTAAAAACTTACCTAACTTATTATAACAAAAACAATTTATTTTAGCCTAACCCAACTAATATATTTTAGATTTGTTTACAATAATTTAATACTAAACAGTGCAGTGAAATATATTTTTTTCGTTACGTTCGGAATGATCTTGGCGAAATTATTGCATACACAAATTTTCACGTTGCTATTTAAGCCAAGATCGCAAGTTCTGCCTATTCGGTACGACATATATATATTAATATATATATATAGATATATATTATATATATATAAATTATATATATATATATATATTTAGATATGTATGTATGTATGCATGCGTTTAATTTATATACAGTAACTTTAATTAAAATAATAAGACTGTTTAATGCAAACATTATAAGAAACACTTTGAAAAATCTGTTCTGAGCACATTGGTAATTTTGACATTATGATAAAAAATAATAATTAAACTGTTGTTACTATAAAATAGGAATAAGCAAACATTACGATAAATGGAAGAACTGATTATCACAGAAAGCGAGAAACTCATTTCTTCATTTTCAGAGAAA
>NW_026472896.1:0-29236 GCF_026875155.1 Cherax quadricarinatus
CCAATAACTACCTCTTTTAGTTCTTGTGTCATGGTGAGAGAAGAAATGTAGAAGATCGTTCTTGTAGGTAGGCTTCCGGTAGACTTTAAAAGAAAGTTTATTTTCCCCTGTGCGTAAGAGTACGTCGAGAAAAGGTAATTGGTTGTCCTTCTCCTCCTCTAGTGTAAATTTAATAGTAGGTTCCAGAGTGTTGATGGTGTTGAGGATGCCCCGTACGTCAAGATTTTTGGGTACAATGACCAAAATATCATCTACGTACCGCATCCATGTAACTGAGCGAGGGATGTTACTGAGGATCCTTCTTGATTCCAGGTCCTCCATATATATAAATTGGCAAGAACTGCACTAAGGGGGGATCCCATGGCTAGTCCGAAGAGTTGTTTGTACTTCTTGTCCTCAAACCTAAAACAGTTGTAACACTATAAAGCAAAAATCCGGTAGTTACAGTATTTCAGAATTACTAAGCAAGAGGATATTACCCATCTTGGGAACTGGTGTTACTTGATGCCAGCAGGTCCCTCTCTTGCCTCACCTCCTTAGTTCCACTACTACTACTACTACTACTACTACTACTACTACTACTTCTACTACTACTACTACTACTACTACTACTACTACTACTACTACTACTACTACTACTACTACTACTACTACTACTACCACCTCTACCCACGCGTCACCTCACCTGACTCCTGCCACTATATATATAAATGTTTTCCTAGTTTTCTCTGTATTAGGACTGAAGAAGCCACTCGTGGCGAAACGTTTCCTTTAATAAATGTCCTGAACTGTACATAAGTGTCTTTTTCCACATCTTGTCGATATCACCATACCATTTCCTCATAAACACATATGCAGTATAATGTGATCCTTTATTGACTACGTTTCGCCCACACAGTGGGCTTTTTCAAGTCACAAACAGCTCTACCTGGGGTGGAAGGGACGCGAGTATTTATACTCGAGTATTTATACTCGCGTCCCTTCCACACCAGGTAGATCTGTTTGTGACTTGAAAAAGCCCATTGTGTGGGCGAAACGTAGTCAATAAAGGATCACATTATACTGCATATGTGTTTATATTTCCATTGTGTCGGTATTTTATACCATTTATTTCCAACTACAGAAACTCAAGACTTATCGCCACAGAAGACAACATTCAATACCGAAGAATCCTGGAATCATCGCTTATCTCTATAACCAACAATTTCAACCAGAACAACGGCTTCTATAACATAGCTGAACCACTCGCCAAGAAACTTCTTCATCGCTATCCCACATTAGAACATAGAACACTGCAGAAGGTCTACTCACAACTTGTCCAATACCCCTGCCAAGCTACCCAAGACTCTATAACCCCACCCGGTAGATCATCAGATGCAGCATTCTCCACCTGACCTCAACATTCTGAACATGACTATAAATACTCCCGTACCTTCCACCCCAGGTAGATCTGTGTGTGACTTGAAAAAGCCCACTGTGTGGGTGAAACGTTGTCAATAAAGGATCACATTATACTGCATATGTGTTTATATTTCCATTGATATCAGGTGGGAAGATTTCGCCACAAGCGAGTCAATCCATGCCCAATTAGACATCCCTGCGCTGAATCTGTACTGGAAGACGCTCAGTGACAGACAGACAAACTTGAGACACGACATGACTACTGGACCACACTCCTTGACGAAGACATTCGCAAACCCACAAACCAACACAACCTTTCTACTCCTTGCATGATCCTGCTCCAAACCCTATTTACAAATAACCTTGGATTCGCTGACAGGTACCTTCTATGACAGGTACCATTCTCTGACCTACTTCGCCTTAGCTTTTGGGTTAAGACATGGCCCAGTTCTACACTCCTCTCTAGCGCTAAACGTCGCATGTCCCTTCCTCCCTGCTCACCCCACTGGAGTCTCAACAGAAAAGTCTGAATTTCTCTTCTCAATATCAGTCCCACGATCGCCGTCGCTGCTGGGTTAAGCCCTGGCTCTATTTCTACGACTAAGAACATTCCTCTCCAGCACTGTTCTTCGTCTGTCCCGTCTTCCCCGCTCATCCCATTTGGGATCTTACCTGAACTTTCGTTCGTTCGTTCGTTACTTCAACTCCATATTGTTCCAGACTATGGAACAATACTCTTCTCCCGACTGAGGGACTGACCACCTCAAAAACTTCAAGAGTGATGGACTGATTACATCGTCTTCAAGTGTCTTCTGCTTCAATCAACTTTGCTGTACTCGACTGAAGAAGCTTACTGTGTAGGCGAAACGTTTCGAAATAAAGATACCTAACTGTTGCACAGGACCAAGCCTGTTCCATGCAGCAGGCCTGTTGGCCCATACTAGGCAGGTCCTTTACAATCCATCCCACTAACAAAACATTTGCCCAACTGAACTAAGATGCCCTTAATCGAGCAACTTTAGCAGCAGCTTAAGGAAGAATTGAGGGTAGCGAAGATGGAGATACGGCGATTGACTGAGGAAAACAAGAGGATTCGTAGTAGTCCTCCTGTTTTGAGTCCTCAGGTCAAGAAGGGAACGTGGACAGTGGCTAGACAGCATGAGACGAAGTTGACGATCAAGAAGACGAATGGAAAGGTAGAGACGACGAAGAAGAAAGAGACTGCTGTGGAAACTGTTGTGGAAACATCCAATGCATTCTCGGTGCTACCCGATGAATGTGAGTCGACTACTGGGAACGCCACTACAAACGACACCAAGGAAGGTAAGGTAATCAGTCCCTCAGCCTTGGAGGTGGTGTTTACAGCACCATAGTGCTGTAAACACCACCTCCAAGGCTGAGGGACTGATTACCTCATCTTTTGTATATAGTTCTTCTGTTTTGTAATTACCAGTCTCTTTTGTGAGTGCGTCCTGCGGACTTTGGAACTGCGCACTCTGCTGCCTGGATGAGAACAGTGATTAGCTCCTGTTCAGCCGTATCACAGTCTTCAGATAGATAGTATGTGGACCACCAGTCATGAAGATAATCCTAGAACACCTTCCAGTTGGCCCTCTTTACGTCCCATCTAGGAGGCAGCACAACTGTGGGAGGCCTGTAATAATGTTGGTAGAATTACCGACAATATGTAAAGTAAAAGGACACAAGTGCAACTAATGTGACATTTTATTGTGGCAACGTTTCGCTCTCCAGGAGCTTTATCAAGCCATTACAAACAATACATGGACACAGAGGGTATATATAGGCTCAGAGTGAGGTGCAATACTAGTGGTAGTGGTAGTAGTAGTAGTAGTAGTGACAAAAGTTGAAGTGGTAGTAGTAACACAATATGGTAGAGCAATTAATTCGTACATGAGTAAAAGGATATAAAAGCTATTACTTGGGTAACATAAAAATAGGTTGGACAAATATAGACTGGATAGAGGCAGCCTGTTTCGGTGTTCACTCTCTGTAATGTGCTTTGTGTAGTATAACAGGGGAGACTATGTGATGGCAGGGTTTACTGTTTTCAGAAGGATTCTTGCTAAGACTTCAGAGATGGTGAAGCTGCCGTTGTTTTGCGTAATTGTATTCGAAACAGCGATCAGTGCTGGTGACGTGTACTTAGCCAGTGGTGACGTGTACTTAGTCAGTGGTGACATGTACTTAGTCAATGGTGACGTGTACTTAGCTCTGTGAAGACCTGTGTGTGTGCTCTCTGTGAATCTGATCCAGGATGCCCTCTCTTGAGCACTTTACCAGCAGCTGAGAGAAGAGCTCAGAGTTGCTAAGCTGGAGATACGGCGATTAACGGAGGAGAACAAGAGGATTCGTAGTAATCCTCCTGTTGTGAGTCCCCAGGTTAAGAGGGGAGCTTGGTCAGTGGCAGGGCAACATGGAACCAAGCTGAGGATCAAGAAAACGGTTGGAGAGGCAGAAACAACGAGAAACCAGAAGACTACGGTGGAAACTTCCAACTCCATTCTCCTTGCTACCTGACGATGTGAGCGTTCTACTGGGAATGCCACAACGAGCACCAGGAAGCATTGGCAGACGTGAGTGAGACATCCCTAGAAACCCCAACGAAGACCATCGAGAACGTCTTGAACGAATTCCACAAGTGGTGTAATGCTACCTGACGAATGTGAGTCGACTACTGGGAGCATCACGAAGGACGGCGCCAAGGAAGGTAAAAACATTTTTTGTTGTGGGATAGCCAGATTAGGTACATGGATAGGGCATTCTGCTTGAAGGATAAGTGGGAGGCAGAGAGGTGTTTTCCTGGGGCTGGGATGAAGGATATTGTTAGCCTCTGGATGAAAATCATGAGAGGTAATGGGAGCAATCCATTATCCTGTCTCAGTGCTGGAGGCAACGATGTTGGCAGATTTTAGGAGTGAGGACCTGATTCAGGTATAGGTCAGTTTATAGAGATAATTAGGGGGAAGGGGGGGAAACCTGTCATAGGGTGGCATTTTGCCAAAAGGGAGGAGTTGGAAATAAAGGGTTTTGCCCAGAGCAATTGGTGTCAATTGCTAGCTGGACAAATATTTGTAAGGAAAATGCGGTAACATTCAATTGAAACGGGACCTCTTCTAGGGCAGAAATGACATGTATGCCGGGGAAATGGGGTTCACTTATCTAGGTTGGGGGGAGCACTGGCCCAACGCAGTGGGGGGAGCTGTTAGGTCTTTAAACTAGGAATAGTTAGTGGTATGGGTTTTGGCGGGAAAACTGTGAAGTTGCAGTGTAGTAATATGAGTACTAGGGGAACTAGTAATACAAAATGAGGTGGATATTGGAAAGCCAGTGGCACTAATTGACAAGGACAGTAATAGGTTTAGTGGAATAACAGAAAGGAAACAGGAAGGGTAAAGAGAGAGGAGGGTCTTTAAATATTTATTACACAAATAGTCGCAGTGCTAGGAATAAGATGGACGAGTTGAGACTAGTTGCTAGTGCAGGTAACATTTATGTATTTGCCATAATTGAGAACGTGGTTTAATTCAAAAAGTCGGGACATGCCTGCAGAATGTCACATTCAGGGTTTTAAATTGTTCCAAGTAGATAAAGTTCGGGAAGGGGGGTGGGGTGGCATTGTATGTCCGAGATCGATTGAACTGTTGCATAAAAACGGGTATTAAGTCTGAAGTAACACATACAGAGTCTGTTTGGATAGAATTTTCAGAGGGGCATGAAAAATTTAATTTTAGGTGTGAATACCGTCCCCAAATTTAGATAGGGACCAGGGGAACTACTATGGAGGAAATTTTTAGGGCCACAAGGCACAATAATTAGTAATTCTAGGAGACTTTAACTTTAGTCATATGATTGGAATTTTCTTGACTGGGAATTAGAATCATACAACTTCTTAGAATAGTTCAGGATGTTTTTTGAAGCAGTTTGTGCAGAACGTACAAGGGTAATAACCTGCTTGACTTAGTTTCTGGCAAACAAGAATCCCTTGTTAATAATTTCGAAGTTTCAGAGGAACTGGTGCAGCGACCACAAATCAATTACATTTAGCATTGAATGGAAGTATGATGTAGGGATAACTCGTAACGGTCCTAGATTTTTGCTTTGCAGATTACGATTTGGGGTTAGAGAACACTTATCATCTGTTTGACTGGGGTAACGAAGACAGCTATCAATATGACAGCTTTCTGAACACCATACATGCTGCTCAAAGAACGTTTATCCCTTATAAAGAAATTAGATCAAATAGAAATGACCCAAAATGGATGAATAATAGGCTGAAATATCTACTAGGGCAGTGGTTCCCAAACTTTTTCAGCTTGTTGCCCAATTTAACATGCCAGATAAAGCATGTTACCCCTTTCACAAAATGTTGTTATTATTGATATATATGGCTAAACGTGAACGTATACAGCCTCGCATACTCTGCTAATCCTAGCAAAACCATTGAAAACGTAAGAACCACACATACATTATATATAAAATTAATAATAGCTACAAATTCACAGTAACAGTGGGTAAATACTAACTATATACTGCACAGGGCAGTACACATACATACCAGCTTATGTCTACCTCGGCTGATGCTCACAGATATACTGACAGTGTGAAATAGAGGCAGCCTCAGGAAGTGAGTGACGCGTACTGGACAGGTCGATCTGGGCTACTGAGTGACTTTTGTCCTGAAGCATACTTGTCAAAATACTTTTGGGTTTCCACACACTTAGCTATATATTTCTTCTTTTCTAATACTGTATATTAGTTTTTGATGTTTATTGTTATTTGGTTTAACTTTATTACTTACTTATAATAGGTTTACTTTACAACTTTATGTACTAAGATAAAGTTAACAATAATCCTCATACCGGGTATCGCATTGTTTTCTTGATTTTCAGAATTCATAACTTTTTTTCTGTCACCCCTCCATTATCCCCCAAAAAAGGTTAAATTACCCCCAGGGGGTAATTTACCCCCAGTTTGGGAACCACTGTACTAGGGCATAAGAAAAGAATTTATAGGCGTATCAAAAGAGGTGAGGGTCATCTTGTGAATCAGTATATTGATATTAAGAGGGACATTAAAAAGGGGATAAGAAAAGCTAAAAGGGACTATGAAATTAAAGTTGCTAGGGATTCTAAAACTAACCCAAAAAGTTTTTTCCAGGTATATAGAACAAAAGTCAGAGATAATATAGGTCCCCTTAAAAATAACTATGGGCATCTTACTGACAAAGAGAATGAAATGTGCTCCATTTTAAATAATTATTTTCTCTCGGTTTTTACACAGGAAGACACTAATAATATTCCAGTAATTAATTTTTATAGTGGGCCAGAAGAAGATAAATTATGTAACATCACAGTCACTAGTGAAATGGTTGTGAAGCAGATAGACCGACTGAAGCAAAATAAGTCACCAGGTCCTGATGAGGTTTTTTCAAGGGTTCTTAAGGAATGCAAAATGGAACTCTGTGAACCATTAACTAATATTTTTAATTTATCTCTTCAAACAGGTGTAGTGTCTGATATGTGGAAGATGGCTAATGTAATTCCTATTTTTAAAACAGGGGACAAGTCGTTACCGTCAAATTACCGCCCAATAAGCCTGACCTCAATTGTAGGCAAATTACTAGAGTCAATTATAGCTGAGATTATAAGAAGCCATCTCAATAAGCATAGCTTGATTAATGATACTCAGCATGGATTCACAAGAGGCCGGTCTTGTCTAACTAATTTATTAACTTTCTTCAGTAAAGCTTTTGAGGCTGTTGACTATGATATAGAATTTGATATCATTTACTTAGATTTTAGTAAGGCATTTGATAGAGTTCCGCACCAAAGACTGTTAAAGAAAGTAGCAGCTCATGGCATTGGGGGAAGGGTGCTCTTGAGGATCGAATCATGGCTCACAGACAGGAAGCAGAGAGTGTCCATAAATGGGGTTAAATCCGAGTGGGATTCAGTAACAAGTGGCGTTCCACAGGGATCAGTCTTGGGCCCGTTGTTGTTTATAATATATCAATGATCTTGATGAAGGAATTACTAGTGATATGAGGAAATTCGCCGATGACGCAAAGATAGGTAGGATAATTGATTCAAACGTAGATGTTAGGGAACTTCAGGAGGATTTAGACAAACTCTATTCTTGGTCAGAAAAGTGGCAGATGCAGTTTAATGTAGATAAATGCAAGGTTCTGAAGCTCGGGAGTGTCCATAACCCTAGCACTTATAAGTTAAATAATGTAGAACTTAGCCATACAGATTGCGAAAAGGACTTGGGGGTTATGGTAAGCAGCAACCTTAAACCAAGACAGCAATGCCTGAGCGTACGTAATAAGGCAAATAGATTACTGGGATTTATATCAAGAAGTGTAAGCAACAGAAGTCCAGAGGTCATACTGCAGCTTTATACATCATTAGTAAGGCCTCACCTAGATTATGCAGCTCAGTTCTGGTCTCCATATTACAGAATGGATATAGATTCGTTAGAAAACATTCAGTGTAGGATGACTAAATTAATACATAGCATTAGAAATCTTCCTTATGAAGAAGGATTGAAGACTCTTAAGTTACATTCATTTGTTAGACGAAGAATGAGGGGAGACCTGATCGAAGTGTATAAGTGGAAGATGGATATTAATAAAGGGGATATTAACAAGGTCTTGAGGATATCTCTCCAAGAGAGAACCAGCAGTAATGGATTTAAATTGGATAAGTTTAGATTTAGAAAGGACATAGAAAAGTATTGGTTTGGAAATAGGGTAGTTGATGAGTGGAACAGTCTACCTAGTTGGGTTATTGAGGCTAGGACTTTGGGTAGTTTCAAATTTAGGTTGGATAAGTACATGAGTGGGAAGGGTTGGATTTGAGTGGGACTTTCATACCAGAGCTTATTCTTGGGTAGCATTGAAAATTGGGCTGGGCAAATGTTTTGTTAGTGGGATGAATTGTAAAGGACCTGCCTAGTATGGGCCAACAGGCCTGCTGCAGTGTTCCTCCTTTCTTATGTTCTTATGTTCTTAAGTTAGTTTCTGCCGGAATGCGCTCTGTTGTTCCGTGGAGTTGATTGTGTTGCAAATAAGATCCATGAACACCTTGATGAGTGCTACGAGATCCTCCCTGGTGAGGGCCTGCTTTTGGGTTGGGTTCGAAACAGTGGATATTATCTGGGCTGTTGTGGTCTGTAGGGACTGCTGAGCGTTGGATTTCTTTATTGTATGCACCGTGGTCTGTTGCTGTATACCAGGTTGGGTAGCCGGGATCTGCTGGTGAGGTGCGAGTTGAGTCTGCAAAGCGCCTGTGCCGGGTAAGGAGTGCCTGCGATGTCGTGGTATGGCCAGTGGGGGCTCGTTTAGTGCCACCTGGTGATCGCATTGACCTGATGCACCATGTTGACGCCTCCTGTTCCTCCTGTTTTCGTTTCTTCGTTGAGGTAGGGGCGCAGAAGGTTCTTGACCTTGACGCCTGGTTGGGGCTTCGAGGGTTGGAAATTCCTGGGCATTGACTTGTGGAGTGGGTGGCGATGCATTTTTCAGCTTGGTGATGCATTCCTCGGTAGGGTGGTGCTGGCTGCAGACACCGCAGATTACTCTGTTCGGACAGAGTGCACCCAGGTGTCCATAACGCTGACACTTGAAACAGCGAACTGGTTCTGCTGTGAAGGTCCTGACATCGTACCTGCCCAAGAACGAGGTCCAGCTGGGATGGCAGTGATCCTACATGCTGAATGAGGACCTGTCGGGTTGGTGTGTTGCCTGCCGTCTTTGCCTTGAGATGTTGAGCTGACACCACACTGGGGTGAGCTGCTACTGCCTCGATGGGCATCATCAGCGCGGGTATCGCATCACTATACCCTTGGTGATCTTCTGCCGAGAGTCCAGTTCCTCCAGGGTGAATGAGCGATCTGTCTCCATGACTCTCTTCAAGGTGGTATACATTTCCTTGTTTAGAGGAGTCAATATTGGTTCTCCCCTCAAGTTGAACCATATCTTGAACTTCAGGTTGTGTCGTGATTCCAGGTATGAAACAACGCCATAGTGGGTTCTGTGGTCCCCATAAGACTTCACCTTGAATTTGCCAGGTCGGTTGAGCTGGTTTGCCTGCTCCTTGGATGGACGGCGCTTCTTCTTGTTGTCCACAGTGTTCCATCTCTCTTGGTTTTCGGGGGGTGGGGTGTTTATTTCCTCCTCTGTTTCCATTGTCGCTGGCTCCATGGTTGGAACTGTCAGATCTGCTACAATGTTAGCAGGATCTTCCTCTTCCTCTCGCAACTTCTTTGCTAGGATTGCGCCCTACATTTCCAAATCCGAGTCCTCCGTCGTGTTCATGGAGCATCGTGGCCTCTTCTTTTTGGCAGAAGCCATGCGCCTATCTTGTGATAAGGTAGTGAACTCCGTGAACTGAGTGTGTGGTTTTCAAAACCATTCACCACATCTGTCAGACACTGCAACATCATGGGATCTTGGTACAAAGACTTCAACGCTTGCCCAACCTATGGACGACGACCTACTTACACAAGTGGCAGGTCCCACTGTGATCCCGCCTCCTCCTGCTTCAGCTCATCTGACTGCCGTATATAAGCCACCTATCTGGCCCTATGCTGCACTTCCTACAAGAGTGATGGATTGAACACATCGATTCCAGGTTGAGGGACTGATTACCTCGAACTCCTCCTCTCCTTACCCATTTCTACTTTGTATTGGACTGATGAAGCCACTGTGTGGCGAAACGTTTCTTCAGTAAAGATTCCCATGTGTTGCACAAGTGTCTCAATTCTTCTTGAAGAACAGGAGAATGAGGTAATCAGTCCCTCAGCCTTTAGTCGATGTGGTCAGTCCATCAATCTTGAATAGAATACGGCATAAGTGCGGAGAAGGAGCTTATAAACTGTAGGCAGGAGAGGTGCAGCAGTCATAGGTGTTGTCACATTTGTTCAATGTGGAAGTAGGTCGTGCCCAAGGGTTAGGCAAGCAAAGAATTCCCAAGCATTAAGATCCCAAGAAGTTGCAGTGTCTGACAGGATTGTAGACCAATGGTTCAGAGAACCGACAAGTTGATAAATTAGACACATGTGCAACTCTTGGGTATAAGAACATAAGAATGGAGGAACACTGCAGAAGGCTTACTGGCCCATGCGAGGCAGGTCCTTATCAAAACGACCTATACCCAAAGCTACCCAAGAAATAACTCCCGTACCCAATGACACCAATCAAACGTTTCGCCACACAGCGGCTTCATCAGTCCATACAAAGGAGAATCTTGAAGAACAGGAGTTCTTCGCTTGCCTAACCCTTGGGCACGACCTACTTCCACATTGAACAAATGTCACAACACCTATAACTGCTGCACCTCTCCTGCCTACGGTTCATAAGCTCCTTCTCCGCACTTATGCCATATTCTATTCAAGATTGATGGACTGACCACATCGACTAAAGGCTGAGGGACTGATTCTCCTTCTGTTCTTCAAGATTCTCCTTTGTATGGACTGATGAAGCCACTGTGTGGCGAAACGTTTCCTCAATAAAGATACCAAAGAGTTGGTTTAGAAAGACACGTAAGCAAACACTATGACATATTTATTAGAAAACGTTTCGGTCCTGGGACCTTGATCACTTCTAACATACAGAGGTAGAGGAAATGGTATAGTGATACCGACAAGATGTGGAAAAAGACACTTATGTACAGTTCAGGACATTTATTATAGGAAACGTTTCGCCACGAGTGGCTTCTTCAGTCCTAATACAGAGAAAACTAAGAAAACGTATATATATATATATATATATATATAGTGGCAGGAATCAGGTGATGTTACAAAAAACGCGATTCTAAAAGCTTAGAGATCTCCAGTGAATACTAGAAAGGACTGCATTTCTAGCATCCAGCCTGTTACTGGGTTTTCGTAACAAGTAGTCAGTATCCTTGTCCAATTATCCATAAGAATTCAGTATGATTCAATAGTGCTTAAGGATTACAACTGGTAGGCTACTAACTAGATAAATTAAAATTTAATAAATTTATTAAGTCTAGAGGTATATTATCAAATTAAATTAAATTAAATTAATCACAGTAATCAAAATAATATCACGTCTCTCGAGTACAATATTATTGTGCTGAAAGCACATATCACATTTATAATTCTTAAGTACCGTCTGGTACATTAACATTTAATAAGACATTACAAATATGTACAAGTAAGTTTGTGTATGTGTGTAAGTGCTCTAAGTAGTTCGCTATGTCTCAAGACTCGACTAGACTTAAACAAGTGACTGACAAAGTCCTCAAATAAACTAACTTCTTAACCAACTGGCAATCAGAACAGTCTGCTTGAACATTAAAATGACTGATAAGCCGAACAACAATATAACAAGCAACTGCGACACAAAATCAGGAACAAGGAGATAATATAACGACACTAAGTAGGGACCATCAGCAGATCCTCCACAACAGTCACAAAACTCCCATACTACTGAATCTAAGTTCAGCATAAGAAAATCCCCGACTCTGATAATACACAGATACCAGTACAAGATAGGTCAGAAGATACAACTCAGGACCTGAGTTGTTTAGAGTGTCTATGCGACACACAACCTCAGTACAACGTCGAAAATCACTAAGTCTATGCAATGTTCTGTGAACAGTTCTACAGAACTAACAAGAATAATGAGACAGACAATCTGTCCAACCACAAAGAGAGTCTGGACCAGATTGAATACTTCAGGCGAGGTGAGGACACCCCTCCTCGATCATGTGATAGCTCCGTGGACAGCTGCAGCTCGGAAACAGAAGCCGGCAGTCTAACGAGCCACAAGCGATAATTACAGTAGTTAGACAATCAAGACTTGAACTGAGCACATAATATGTAACATCCTACCTATCAACATAACTATGTCAAATAATATTATAAACCAATATATTCACGATTTAGCTATTATCGCTAATATAAGCAGTATAAAATTATATGAAAAGATAATAATTATATATATACATAATAATCATTGCAACCCATTCAGGGGTTGCAACACCTCCCCCCCCCAACACGACAAACGGTCGCACTAGGAGTTGCATTAATGTCTTTCACATTACTGATTACTCAGGTTACATTACTAACAATATAATATAAACATTAATCAGAGTCACTCTTGTGCCAAGCACCTCTATAATTTCACAGCGTCTGTACACTAAGATATGCTCCTAGTACTAGGGCAGTACACAGTATCGTATCTCTGCATACTCGTGGTTATGTACATCAGTGTAGAGACAGGATAGCGTACACAAGTGTGGAAATTTATTTGGTCCCTAAAGTTCCACAGGACAGATCCAGCATGGCTGTACGGGACGGCTGAGCTAGATGGCCCTTATACCTCACCCAAACATGAAAGCATTCTCTCTGGTCGGCGATGGATTCTTGGTAGGCATGTATTTAATTTATAGATTTATTCTTCAGGGAAGGAGTAGGCAGTTTTACTGTTAGTATATTAATATTAGGTTACTAAGGCAATTGTAGATAATAATAATGTAGACCTAAGACCTTAACATAGGTAGTAATAGGCCGATAATGTAGGCAAACACTAGGATAAGTTAGCCAGGGAGAACTGGCATCCCTAGCTTGAATGACGAGGCGCTGGTCTAAAAGACAATAGTGCCCTTCTTAAACGAACCCCCTGGACAACAGTGCCGTGTCAGCAGACGGGCCCCCCCGGTCTTCACATTTGAGCCCGGGGGAAATTGGTAGGGGCACCTCGATGTCCCTGATGCCCTCCTCCATCGGCCCCATACAGTAAACAAGCCCTCCCCTTTATTCGAAATTTTCGGCCCAGTGTTTTGGGAGATTGGAGTGAGGATTTTACTGTGGGCCTTTGAAACGGGTGCTGCCGTAAGTCCAGTGCTAGACGTCTGAAAGCTAGTGTCGAGTCTGCATGTTATAATAGGGGATACTCCCCTTTGGATATAAAAAATTTTGAGGTGCAGGGGCACTAATTAGATGAAATTGCAGGAATTAAGGCCCCGGTTGATGTGGTTTCTGGGGAAAATAAAGGGGGTAAGGCTAACCTTAGAGAAGTAAAGATCAGGTATATCCCAAAACCCCAAGTAAGTTGCCCTTTATACGTGCATGCAGGCGAGGTTTTCTTGTAACATCAATCATTTGTGAAAATTGCCCCAAAAGCCATTGTGGGGGCGGGGTACGACTCGGCTCGGTCAACAGATTTTGCTGGGTAGGCGACCACTTGGAGGAGCCACACAAATTTTCACAAAAGTGGTTCCTTTAAACCCGGATGTGGAATGCTAGGTTAAGTCATAGCTCCAGTTGGGATCCAGTTTAACAGGTTAGGTTAAGTTAGCCCCCTAGCCAAAAGTTCACAGGGGATGGGGCCAAGCTGATATAACAGAGTTGTTATTTGCTAATTTACGGGAGCCAGGTAGGCAGAGACGTTTTGTGAATTTAATTATTTCAGTGATTAAATAATCCAGAGTAGGGGACTTGGTTTATTCCTTACAGTGGTTTTGAAAGGTAGCCCGGTTAGGTTTTGGCTTGTGAAATATTTAAAATTATGTAGCTGGACGTTTTAACCTAGTTATTATTTAAGGGAGTTATAAACCCAGGTTTAAGTTATAGCCATGTTAGGTTAGGATTTACCTTACCCAAACCATCCCCGTAGACTGAGTAAGGGGGCCATTAGGCCAAGTGTTTACACATAATTTTCATTTTGTTTCAAAAGTTATTTTTTGAATTTTTTGTGTTAAACCCCAAGTGTTTTAATTTGTTATCACTTTTATTGTGTGATTTTCTTTGCTTTATTCATTTTAAATGGGGTTTTGTGAATTTTTCTGGACTAGGAAAGTCCTGTAATTATTTGCTGGCATTGTACGGGAAAGTGCTAGGTTAAGCTTTCCATTGATACACATTTAAATTTGGGGTTTTTGAGAGCTAAAGTGTCTTTTTTTGATTCAGAGTAGAGTCAAAATATAAAGGGAGTTGTAAGCTGTGAAACCCTTTGAGTCGTTCTTTCTTGCCTAATCCCGTTCGTGTGTGAGGGGGGTATTGAAGTAAAAATTTAGTCCCGTGATTTTAAAACTAAAACCGAATATGGTAGGTGAAGATGCATCCCACTGCCCCCGTCAAGTAAATTAAACGTTAGGGGGCCCATAAGGGGCTCCTGAGAAAAGCTGTGAGGAGTGTAGTGGGTCAGGCAAGACCAAGACGTAGATGGGAGGAACTAGAGAGTTCCCTAAAACCTTGGAAAAAGCTAGAGGCCTTTGAAGCATTTATCCTTTAAAAGGACAGGGGCCTATATAAGGGAGTCTGAATAACAGTCAAAGTAGCACGGAGGGACTATACGAACAGGGGCAGAGTGTAAAGCAGAGATGAGACTCTGCAGGCAGAAATAAGACTTTGAAGGCCGGTACAGCAGGGGCAGAAAAATGTTTAAAGGGAAAAACCCGAAAACAGCACGCCTTTTAAATGTGTTGCCCAGATTGCCCCATTAATTCCCAACTTTTAAAGGAACCTTAACAGAGTACTTTGCTTTCTGGATCAGTTTAAAGCCAAATAGATGACAGAGTGATTTGTCAGAGCCGTAATTTAAAATTTTTTACTTCCCAACCCAAAGGGGTAAACCCTTTGGGGATTAGTCGGCATTACCAAACCACCGACACCAATTACCAACAGCAAAGCCCAAATTAAAGGACACTTTTTGGCAACACGAGGAGATAAAGGAAAAACTATCTTTATCGGTTGTTGGATCTAGGGGCTTTGCCATGACTGTTAGACCCTAGAAAGTTCCAAATCGAAGTTATGGTTTGACGAATAGTTTAAAGATTTACATGTTTGGGAAAAGTCAGAATGGTTCATCAGTCGGGCAGAGGAAACTGGCGGGCACTACAGTGCATGAACTGCACTTAAAATATCAAACCAAACCCGGGTTTTCACAATACAACAGACGTTGAGGGGTTGGGATCTGTGCCCCACCTGAGCATAGTGGGGGGAAAAATTCCGACCAAGGTGGAATCGATCAACCCCTCCGATATCGGAGAAAAAAGCTAAACCCCTCCTACGGGGGTTGGCTCAATTATCCCCCGGAAAAAGTCCTCCACCCCCGACCCAAGGGGAGAATCATAAAGCGGCAGAAGAGACGGAGCGGTTTTGTGAAGAAGAACATGCTAGTTCAGGGTTTTCAAGCTTACCACCTAAAACAAAGGGTTCAAGAAAAGGGATTTGAGACTTTGTTTAAAGTGTTGTGGAGAACTTTTTCCCAGGGACTGTGGCCCAACTCAGGGAGTGTCGGGGCTGCTGAAGGGAAAGCACCACGTGACTGTGTTCTAATGCCCCAATTGCCAAGTTAAGGAGAGAAACCGGGGAAAAAGGGGGAGCAAAAAACAAGTCGAATAGTGATGATGTGGGGGAGTACGGCCCCGAGAATTTTGTTCGGTGGGATTTTCAAGGTTCGGGGTTGCCCACCATAATGGCGGTGGTTGCAAAACGGGAAAGAATTCTGAAATGACGTTTGTTTTCGACAGGGGGCACAGAGATCCTTCATGTGGAGAGTCTACAACTAGATTAGCTGGAGACGTGGTAAAGTTGCTGAGGGGGAAAGGGGTTTTTGGGGGGAAGCCCCACGCAGGTTTTTCCCAGAGTAAATTGACGGTCGGGTTACGTGCTTCGAGGGAAATTTCACCCTTTGATAGTGAAAAGGCTCCCCAATATCATTCCCACTAAGGGATGGCTGCAGCAGTCAAACGTTTGAGGGGTTAGGTGTGAAGCAGGGGAACCGAATGCTCAGAAAAATTTTAGTAATGTGGAATCTTGGTGGGGGGGGATTCGACAGTTGGGTTCTACGGAAGGGTTATAAGGGGGGGGGTTTGGCCTGTACAGGACCCCAGCAGGGTAATCGTGGGGCAGAGTCCAGTCACTTCGCGGCCCCCGGGAAAGGGGGGTTCTGTATTAAAAAACTGGGGCGTAGGGGTGCGGATTGGTGTGCACAAGGTCTGTCAGAGACGCAATTGGCATACCCGACAGTGAGCCGGTCCATAAATAGGGACCTGGGGTAGTAGGGTTTAAAAGGGTTGACAACCCCCCCGAACATGAAGGACGTATCGAGTTACTTGAAACCATGTGAGTTCAGGACGGACAGTACGGGGTGCGACTCCCTAAAAAAACCCGGGGGGACACCAACGTCCCCACTAATTTCAAGAAGGCACGGGGTCATTAATTCTTGGGAACAGCCTGACCAAGAAGGTTGGGGGGGGAAATATGAGATTTTAAGGAACAGTGGCCCTTGGGGTTGAAATAAGTAAGTAAGTAAATTTATTCAGGTATACAAATACAGTTTTCATAGAATTATATACAAGCAGCTAGTGTAGAAAACTGGGATAACCCAAAAAAGTCAGACAAGTGACTTTTTCCCTTTGGGGTCCTTTTACCTTATTATTATAAAAAAAGGGTTTTAATTTTTTTTATTTTTTCTATAATGAGATACCCTTTTATTTCTACAAAAAAGACTATTACTACACGGGGGTCATTAAGCTTCTAAAATACGGGGTCTTAAGCTATCTACTACCGAGGGTCATTACGACTATCTACAATCGGGGGTCTTATGGGGAAAGGTAAATTTCACGTATTTTAGCTAAAAAATGAAAATCTTCCCCCCCCTTTCTTTGCTTATTCATCAACATTTTTTTGGCAGTCTTTTTGAACTGGTTAAAGCTATGACGGGCCTTTGCATTTGTGGGTAGTCTGTTCCTTTCCCTTTTTTGCTGTACAATAAAAGGGGTTTGAAGCCTGGCCCTGACTGTGGGTATAAAATTTGTGCCTCTCCCTTAGTACTATGTTTGTTTTGGGTTTCCCCAACCTTACAAATTGACGAAGATATTCGGACACTGTTCGTAGCATTTTTATAAACATGATTTAGCTTCAGTTTTTTTTACTCTGTCTTAAACATTCAGCATATCCAATGCTAAAATTTCACCCTGGCCAAATGTTCTCTTGGCCCCAGCCCGGATAAATTTCGATTTTTTTTGGGTGATTTGCAGTCTATTTTCAGTTTTTTTGTCAAGGGGGAAAATACCAAGAAAAGCAAGCTAATCCCTTGGATTGTATAAAGGGCAGCTGGGCCTGGACCGTGGTGCATGGGCTTAAAGGAATTTGCCCCCTTCCCTTTTACATTTTTCCCCACAATTCTTGCAAAGGGTCGGGGGGGTTCCGAAAAATGGAAAATGCCAAGCCCCTGGGGGAAAAAACCCCCCCATTTATCCCAAGGCGACCACCCCAAGGGGGGGTCCCCCTCCCCCGGAAAACCCCAAAAACTTAAAGGGGCACCCCCTTTTTTCCACCATGGAGTACCAAGAGTCGGAACATCCCCAGAATTTTAACTGCGCTCCGGGGTCCCGGAGATGGAAGATGTTTTTTAAGGGTTTTTAGCAGAAATTTTGCATGGGGAATTGCAGCCCCTACGTATTTGGGGAGACAACAAAAGCTTCCAGTTTTGGGTTGGGAAAGAGGGGCTACAAGGTTTTGTTTCATCAGGGAGGGGCAAGGGTTTTTTTTATACGTTCAGGGGGTTTTTTGGGGACTGTTACACTTTTTAAAAATACCTAGAACCCTTTTTTGAACGAAAGGGCCCCTTAAAGTTTGAAGCCATTTTTTTAAAAAACAGAGTCCCTCGTAAAGGGGTTTTAGGAATTTGAAAACAATCAGGGGGGCCCGGTAACGCCTTTAGAAATTGGGGGAAAAAAATCCCGTTTTCGGGGGGTGGAACGGAAAACGACTAGTAAAGAGGAACTGGTGGGGAAGGGGGAACGAAAGGGGGGCTTGTAAAAAGATCCTGTGGGGGGGTGACCAACTTGTGGAAAGTCAGGGGCCTTGATTCCCCGGGGTTTTTTGGCCCCCCCCCATTGGGGGGTCTGTAAAGACCCAGGAATGGTTGGGGGCCCCCCTCCAAAGGGCCCGGGTGGGGGTTGGGCAAAAAATAGGGGTTGCAAGGGTTCCAAATTCCCCCGGTCCATGGGGCAGGGCGGATTTGTTTTTGCCGTAAGCCCCCCCAGGGTCAGGGGAGTGGTATTTTTTGGGGGGAAGAATTTTGGCCCGGGGGGGAATGGAGGGGCTCGTCCTGGTGAGCCCACGGGAGTTCTGGGAGGTGGGTAATAGGGGAGAAAATGTTGAGAATCGAGGGGGGCAACCAGTTTGGGCAGACCCAGGTTTAAGGGGGCCAAAACAGGAATCCCGTAGGAATCGGGAAAAAGAAAAAATCGTAAAAGTAAAAAATTTTTTTAAAACCACGATAAAACCCCCCGGGGGCAAACGGGGGGGAAACCCCAAAAGTTAAAAAAAAGATTTTGGGTTAAAGGCCCGATGGTTCCGGGAAAAGGGGCCCCAGCGAAATTGGGGGAAAAAGCCGGATATTTCCCCGGGGGACCCCCTAAATTTGACCCCCGGGTATCCCCTTTTGGGGGAAACTTAAGGACAAGGGGAATGTTTCGTTTTGGGAAGGAAAAGAAAAAGGAGCCAAGGGAAGTTTCTCCGGGGGCCCCGGGTATTTGGGAAGGGAGAAAAGGGGGGGGCCAGGGGGCGGAGACGGAACAGGAGGGATTATGGGTTTAGCTGCCCGAAAAGATCGGGGGGAAATAAATTTTTCTCGGGGTTGTTTCCCCTTTTCGGGGAAAGAGAGGGAAAGAAACAAAGGCTCGGGGGCCAAAAATTGGTGGGAAAAAGGGGACAGATATTGTACGATGTCAGGGCCTTAAAAGGGGGGTTTGGAAATTTTTCCCCCCCGCCCCCGGGTTTTCTGGGAGATCATCCGTCAAAATGCTAAAAAAGGCCGGGGCTGCCGGCTGATGGGGGAAAACCATCCGCACCCCATGAGGAAAGGGGGGAAAAGGGGCCCTTTTGAGTAATTGACTTCTGGGGGAATCACTGGAAAGGGGGTGAAAAAGGGGGGGCCCCAGAAAATTTTTGTCTGCGTTTACTTTGGCCCCTCTCGCTTGATTTTTGGGGGGAAAAATGCACAAGTTTGGGGTGTTTTTGGATTTTTGCCAGATTTTGGCCCTTTGAATTTGGCAATGGGCCCAAACTTTGGGCGCCGAAAAAATTTTTAGGGAAACTTGGGCACGGAAAGGGCACCGAAGGTGAAGGGAAGGGGGTTATACTAGGGCGTTGGAAAGGGGGGTTTTTGAAGCGGTACAGCCCGGGATTCAAGGTTTTCCCCGGAGTACATAATGGGAAGGGGATTGGTGGGGAAATTTTTTCAGGCCCCCGGGAAAAGGATTTGGGCGGGAAATCCCCCCAAAAATGGTTTTAAGAGGGTTACCCCCCGAATTTTGGCCCCCAAGGGCGGATTATTACCGTGGCCCCCAAAGGCCCCCGGGGCAAAAAAGGTGAAACCTGGCAAAAAGGGCGGTTTTGGCCGGGTTATTTCAACCCAAACCCCTTTTTTGGTGCCCCCGAGGAAAAAAAGTGAGTAATGGGGACTTGGGGGTTAAACAGGGGCCCCCCCGGCAACTGGGCCGGTGGATTTTCAACCCCCAAAAACTGGGCGGTTGAGAAGGGAAATGGAAAAAATGGTGGAGGGGGTTGACCCCAAAAAGGCCTTTATTAGGCCCCCCTGGGCGGGAATGGAAATTTAAAAGGGTCCAAGTCCCGGGGGCGACCCCCTAAAAATGGGGACTATGCCCCCCCCACACCGGGGGGGAATTGATTAGCAGGTCTTGGGGGGGGAAATTAAAAATTTTTTGGTTTAAAATTACAGGAAAAATAAGGGTACAGGGGGCTGGTTATGGCCCAACCCCACCCAAATAAAGCTTTTTAGCACAGGATTTGGTGGAGAAATTTAAATTTTTTTTGGGGAAAGGGGAGGGGTTTTTTGGTTTTTTTTTTAGGCAACAACTGAATATAAAGCCCAAGACCCAAGGGGGTTTCATTGAGAAAAAAAAGGAAATTGTGGGGAAAAACAGCCTAGTGAATCGAGGCCTCTAAAGACAAACTTTTTAAACGAAACCCCGGCAAAAAAGGATGAAGAGACGCCCCCCCCGGTTCCCCAGGCGGGGAAAACGGGGAAGGCCCCGTGTTTCCCAGATGGGCCCCCCCTGGCCCATAATTTAAAAGGGCCTCCCCCATTGAATTTTGGGGGAGGCGGAATTTGGGGGTGGTTTTTGGGGGCCCCGGTTTCAAAAGGGGGAGCCCCGGGAAGTTTAGAGGTTTAAGTGGTTATCTGAAAAATAGGGGGATCCTTTATAAGGAAAAAGAGGTGGGGACATAAATTGTGAAAATCGGTTTTAAGGCCCCTTGGGGAGTGTTTTTTGGGGGTCCAAAAGGCCTAAAGGTGGAAATTTTTAAAACGGTTAACCAAACACCAAGTAATTAGCCCTTTTTTTATAGGGAGGTTTTTTTTAAAAAAATATTTTTTTTTGAAAAAACTGTTTTAACCCCTTTAGGTTTTAGGAGGGTCGGGCAACAGGTTTTTGGGAATTCCAACATCCCAAATTTTTACAAACCCACCAAAACTCATATTGGGGAAAAACATCCACTTTTTTTTTAATTTGCGTATGGAATTGGAGAAAAACTTAAGGTTGTGGAAGGGGGGGTTTGGGGAAAAATTTTCGAAAGTAAAAAAGACCAACCCAACCCCAGCTTAGTTCCCATACCATATGTTTTATTAAAAATAATTGAATGAGGGTTTTTTAAAATTCTAGGGTTTTACTTTTTTAATTTGACATAGCAAGAAACAAAAGGTATTTGGGCATTAAAAATTACGTTAATTTAATGTAATTTTATAATTATTAAGGACGTGACAGAGCGTCAGCAATTACGTTACAATGACCACTTACGTGTTTTATACTAATAGAATAAGGTTGGATTCTGAGGGCCCACCTCATGATCCTAGCGTTTTTACTTTTCATAGTGTTAATATAAGTGAGTGGATTGTGGTCTGAAAAAAACGTTAAATTAAATGGGAAGTCCCCAAATACACGTCAAAATTTTTCCAAGGACACCACAAGAGCTAGAGCCTCTTTCTCAATAGTAGTATAATTTTTCTGGTGTCGTTTAAGCTTAGATGAATAGTAACATATAGGATGGAGAATGTCAGTGGATGTCGACTGTTGGAGTAGCACAGCGCCCACTGCATAACCACTGGCATCTATATGTAAAAGAAGGGAAGATTGAAATTTGGACTTTTTAACACAGGAGCAGAAAGGGTAGCAACGCTTCAACCTTTTGAACGAGTCTGAACAATCTTAGTCCAGTTGAACTGAACTTTGTTAACTAGTAAGCTCCAGTAAGAGGAGCTGCAATCTGAGAAAGTTGACAGAAAACCTTGCGATAATATCCTGCCGTTACCCAGGAATCTCTGTACTCCCTTCCTATCCTGGCACTGGAAATTCAGAAATTGCACGAACCTTAGCTCAATGGAGCAACCTCACTTTGGCCAATACAAAGCCTAGATAGTAATCTTGGCTTGACACAAACTACATTTAGCTAAGTTAACAGTTGAAGTTGTAGTGGCGCCAGTCTCTCGAACAATTGCTCTGAGGACGTTCAAGTGCTGTTCCACTCGTCACTGTACACCATAAGTCGTCAAGTAGGCTTCTACTCCTTCTAAGTTGTGGTGTAATCATTCATTATACGTTGGAATGAAGAAGAGAAGCCGCGTTACATTGGCCGAAGGGAAGAGTGACGAGGTAGTTAAACAATCCATCTTGAACAGTAAAGCAGATATTCTTGAGCACGTTCAGTAAGCGGGACTTGATTGTAGCCTCGTGTAAGGTGATCTAAAAGGGCTGACAAAACTGGGATCCTGACACAAGGTCATTAAGGTGGGTCAATGCGGGTTAGAGGATAACCTTCAGGCAAGGTGGACGAGTTCAATTTCCTGTAATCAGTGCATATCCTGAAACTACCGTCAGGTTTAGGGCCCACTAAAATACAGGAATGCTTGGACTTTTCCTGCATGCATAAGTCCATGAGATAACAGAAAATCAACTATTCTCTCATGCTTTATGCTTTGTTGGACTCATCTATATGGTGATTGCTTAATGGGGATGATCCCTGTACTCAACGTCATGTTACACTAGAGTACAACGTTTAGGAACTTCAACTGAACAATTCCAGGAAATGCAACACTCCATGTTTTTAATATCTCAGCGTTGTCAATCCCAAGGATACTAAGAAAAATCGCTCTAGTGGGACTGTAGAGTCACTGAATTTTCTAACGCACCTCTTTACCTTAGAGATGTCAGGTAGACTGACGTTTTCTTTTCTGTCTAGAAAGAATATATGTAGTAGTAGAGGATTAGGTAGTATGCCTTAAGCTGGTTAACTTGGGACACATGATTAGATTTCTTTTCCAGGCGTACGTACCAAATAATTACGTCCTAAGCTTTTTCCCAACAACTTCACAGGGGACCATTCATTACCTGTTTGTAGAGCTGACCTCGGTTACTTAATTTCCGAGCCATCACCTTATACTCTGCTTAAAAGGAACGAGAGACAGCACGCTTGTCATATGTTGCTTCATTCTAGCTTGGGCTGAAACTAGTTTTTCGGGAAGCTAGCTCTCTAGCGGCTGTTCAATGTTGCTGCTTAATGATGGTGAGTACTCAATGATGGATTTGATTTTCCTGTCCACACGTCTTATTAACACTGGGAGGACTCACGCACTTGGTGTCCTAATATTAATTCAAAAGGGACTAACCCGAAGACTTTTCTTGCTCACTTTCTCTCATATAAGCGAACAGATAAGAAATTGGTGTATTTACCATCATCAGTCTAGAAAAATGTTCAACAATAAGCTTCATCATGGACATCAGTGTCTGATGAAATCTCTCTAGAGCACCTTGTGACTGTGGATGATAACTGGTTGAAAGTACAGACTTTATTTTCCTAGTGGGGATAATGCTTCTCGAAAGATCTTAGAAGTGAAATTAGATACTGATCTGATTGTATCTTCTCGTGGCATCCAACCCGGGAGAAAAATTTCATCAGCGGCTCTACAATAGCACGAGCATTAATTTTATATCATGGAATAGCTTCGGGGATAGTGTTGCACGCGTCCATAATAGTTAATAAGTAATTGGTTTCTAGTTTGGTTCTAGGCAAGACCAAACACATCAATAATAAAGACGTGAGAATGGTTCCCCATCCACAGTGATAGGACATGAGAGGTGCAGGTGGAGGCGTGTGTGCTGGCTTGCCTGTCACTTGTCACACGTGGCAACGTCTCGCACATGATTCAGCTACTGTTTCCTTCATCTTTGGCAAGGGTAAATGTTTGACCAGTTTACCGATGTGTCTTTTGGACACCCAAATGTTCACCGCCTATGGGATATTTGTGAGCAAAGCAAGGCATTGTTCACGAATGTAACTTGGTAACACTACGAGATGCTTGACTGAGTGGAAAAAACTATCAGCTGACAACTTAACATGTATTATTACCTCAGTACACCGTTACTATAATAGTAACAATTATCGAGATCCTTTGCTTCACTCTCAGTAACTGCTATATCTCTCAGTCTTTCAGTGGACTGATCAACAAACTGATCCTTGATTAAATCATACGATAAGAAATTTCTAATGTCAGTTGTGTCCTGACTAGGTTGATGACCTGGGGGTGTTGGTGTTATTGTCCCTCGTGTGCAGAGCGTACTAAAAACATATTCAAGGCCCAAATCATTGTTCATCACTAACTCAACAGGCGACAAGGATGGTTGTTGGATCTTTGCATAGCTCTGTATGCCGTGAGAGGAAAAAAAATAGGCTTCTCTCTACAAGCTTCAATGGCCATAATTATCATCATGTTATTTCAATCACAAGTGGTTCTTTATATACCAGCATGAAGGATATTCATTCCCTATCAACAAGTCCACTGACCTGTGGGAATACACCAATGGATATATCTACTGAAATATAATGAGTATAATAGTTGTTGCAATGTAAACTTTGTGCAGAGGTTGACTTTTATAACAGCCCACCATAGGCTTCTTAACAATACATTCTAGCTTGGTTATAGGTATCGTCAGTTATGGTCAGTACATCTTTTCTTAATAACGTGAGATAACTGCCGCTGTCTCTGAAAGTAATTATCTCAGTTAGATGTGATATTGTCAATCTACTATACCTCTCGAAAAGTCAGGACTCATCGCTGAACGAATCTTTTCGTCAGATACAACTCTGACGCTAGTTCATCTATCCTGAGTAACAATATCTAAAACCCGTGGATCAGAGGTATTACTAGGATTTTGGTTTGCCTTTGTTGCTCTAAAGAGGATACGACTTGTGTGGGGGTGCCAGCCGCACGACTGTCTCTCGCATCTCTTTCCAACTTATTGCAATATCTCTAGCATGTCCTTTTCTGTTACAATATGGTACTTTAAACTTTCTTCTTCTCGATATCCAGATTTATGCTAGCCACAGAAAACGATACAGGATATGTGAGTTTTCCTGGTAAAGGTATGAGAAGTTACTGTAGCAGGTACATCAGGCCGGCATGAGCAGCTGATTTAGGTTGCCATCTTCTAGGACAAATGTTTAGTTACCTTGTTTCTCTGTGTTTTAGTCGTACAAGTTTGTGAGAAATCTCGTTAATTGTTGCTAATGCTTGCCAGATTTCCGAATATCCGAGGTAGTATGATCGATCAGTTATTCTTGTATGTCAGCAGACATACAGTTGTTAAATCTTCTTTGTAGTTAAACAACCTGAACAAGGCTGTCGTAGTTGTTACTCTTGCTGACCTACACCACTCTCAAATGCAGTTTTTTTCTCATGAGCAAACTCTACACAGTTTGATCTTGTCGTCGTTGTAACGTACGGAAAATGCGCTTTGATAACTTATGTGTTAACAAGTTATACGCCTCTCTAGAATAGTTTGCTTGAGAGCGTCATAACTAATGTACTTGGCAAATGGTAAAGCAGCAGTACAAGTTTGAAGCGCTTCCTGTCAAAGCTGTGTGCAAAGGGTTAGCCCAGTCTTACCGTGGCCAAGTTCATAGCACGTGCCTGGATTCTCAAACACATTAAATTAGGTGTCTAAGTCACTTTCAAAAAACTTAGGAACCATGGATGCAGCTTTCTGCACATTTATATGTGTCCTGCGACTATCAGTCTGTTGGTCTTCCCAGACGAACATTTCTCTCTGGAAATCTTCTTCGTTCCATTTCCTCTGTGCCTCTATTTGTGCAGTCTGCAACATAATGAGGCGTTCATACCTCTCAAAACTATTCCTGAGAGCTAGGACCAGTGGTATGGAGGAGTAGGGACATTAACATGTCTTTCTGGACTGTCCGTAGGTCGAAAACTTCGTTCACGGCCTAGAGAGTCTAGATCTGTCTATGATAAGTAGATACAGGTGTAGCATACACAGTACTAGCGTGTGCTTAGTCATACTTCCAGCTATTACGCTGTTACTAAATGTAGTCCGTGGGGACCAGGATGTGAGCGAGTATCTGAGCTACACTAGGCTCAGGACACTTCTGCCTTAGTTTCTCTTTCTTCTACTTCATCAAATTGAGTCATTACTTCCTAATTGTGACACTAGGCTCTCTGAATTGAATCATAATCAGATTCTCTGTATGAGCAGGAACACCAATTATTATCTTTATTAACGCTCTGACAGTTTTCTGCCGTGTGTAATTCCTGTTATACGTCACACCGAGATATTTGGCTACTTGCCAACACGATGAAGTTTTAATGTATCAACTCAGACAAAGTCAGAGTATCAATTAACTTGTTTCACTTTGGATACATCACGAAAATAAATGTAATACGAATGAGAGTGATTATGGGAAACTATAATCCTAATAGGAATTTTAGTGTTTGGTTGTCTTAGAGCTAGAGCTGATAATAGTATTTCCATCTCCTTGGATCAAGAGACTCAGTCAAGTACATACTCCTCCTGGTATGATGTACAAGACTAAACTCAAAAGTCTTCAGATTAGGGAAAGTACTCAAAGGGGGTGGTTACTGATGATAGAGTTATTAGTATGTCTAAACTGTACAAATTTCTCCATCACCTTGGATCAAGAGCCTCCCGGGACAGGCCCCCATTTGTTACAAAAAAAACGCGATTCTAAAAGCTTAGAGATCTCCAGTGAATACTAGAATTGACTGCCCTTCTAGCATCAGCTGTTACTGGGTTATTGTTAACAAGCTAGTCATTATCCTTGTCAATTATCTCATTAAGAATTCAGTATGATTCAATAGTGCTTTAAGGATTACAACTGTAGGCTACTAACTAGATAAATTAAAATTTATATAAATTTACTTAAGTCTAGAAGAGTTACTATTTTCAAATTAAACTAATTAAATTAATACAGTATCAAAAAATAATATCAGTCTCTCGAGTAACAATATTATTGTGCTGAAAGCACATATACATTTATAATTCTAAGTACCATCTGGTACATTAACATTTATAAGCTATTACAATATGTACAAGTTAAGTTTGTGTAGTGGTGTAAGTGCTTCTATAAGTAGTTCGCTTATGTCTCAAGACTCGGACTAGACTTAAACAAGTGTGACTGAAAAGTCCTCAATATAAACTAACTTCTTAACCAACTGGCAATCAGAACAGTCTTGCTTGAACATTTAAAACGACTGATAAGCCGAACAACAATATAACAAGCAACTGACGACACAAAATAAGGACAGGGAGTAATATAAACGACACTAAAGTAGGGACCATCAGCAGTTCTTCCTCAAGTCACAAAACCCCATACTACTGATCTAATTCAGCATAAGAAAAATCCCTGACTGTTCGTAAATACACAGATACCAGTCAAGTTAGGTCTGAAGTTCAGCTCAGGACCTGAGTGTTTAGATTGTATATGCGAACACAACCTCAGTAAACGTTGAAAATCACTAAGTCTATGCAATGTTCTGTAAAAAGAGTTCTCAGAATAACAAGAATAATAAACAGAAATCGCCCAACCACCAAGAGAGTCTGGCCCAGATGAATCTTCGGCGAGGTGGGACACCCCCCCGTTCACGTGTAGTCCGTGGACAGCTGCACCCGGGAAAATTTGAAGCCGGCTTTTAAGAGCCACAAGCGATAATTAAGTGTTAGAAATCAAGACTTGAAATGGCCTAATAAGTAACATCCACCTAACAAAAAAAACTAGTCAAAAAATTTTTATAAAGCAATATTTCACGATTTAGCTTTATCGCGAAAATAACGTTAAAATTATATGAAAGAAAATTTTATTTATATACATAATAATCATTGAAACCCATTCAGGGGTTGAAAAGGGTGAGGTGACGATGGGTAGAGGTGGTGTTAGTGTTGTGTATAGTAGTAGTGTAGTGGGAACAAAGGAGGTGAGGCTGAGAGGGCCCTGCTGGCATCATGTAAACCATTTCCCCAGGTGGGTAATACCCTTTGCTTAGTAATTTTGAAATATGAAAACTCCCGGATTTTTGCTTATAGTGTTACTGAAGAAATTAGTGCAGTTCATTGCTTTTTTCCCGTATTAAGTCGTTTTCTTTAACCCCTAGTTTGTTTCATTAAATTTTATGGGTGCCCAAATCTCCCTTGTTGAAACATGCTTTTTTGCGAGCATTTTTGTTTTCTGCTATCCTATGCCGGGAATTGGTGTTCCCTACTTTAACTTTGTACACACCCCCATGGTATAGTGTAGTTTCCCTGCATTTGGGCCCCAGAATCATCTGGGTTTTTGTTCAGTTCCAATGAGTTGAAGAGGGCAATATTTTAGCCTTTTTCTGTCAAACATTTTTGAAACATTAGTGGCAACTTTGTGACGGGTTAAAAGATGTAACTTGAGGCTTTTCTTCAATTGATTGGGTTGGTTTGCTGAGGATACGTGTCGCACTTTTCCTGCGTCACAAATAAAAGTGTGGGGGTTAGTTGCAGCACCCTTTGAAGAAGGTCTTTTGTTTTAGTTCACAGTTTCCCAAATTATGTCCCAGAATTTTTATTTATTAGCCCCTGGATGGCGAAAGTCTTTAAAAAAAGATTCCCCGATGTTGACATGTGTCTTTCTTTTATATTGTGGTATTTATACCTTTTTTGCACAACTTGTCGGCACGCAACATCATGGAATCTTGGTTAGAGGAAACTTCAAGACCTTCTTCCGGCTGTCAACAACCCTCTTTTTGGGAAGGACCCCTTTCACGGGGAATCCCGCCACCAGTGACATGCCCTCGTCGCTGCATTTTTCCCTTTTCCATGGCTATATAATCGCAAGTCTTCTTTCCTTTTAGGAAATGATATGGTGATACCGACAAGATGTGGGAAAAAAAACACTTAGTACAGTTCAGGACATTTATTAAAAGGGAAAAGTTTCGCCACGAGTGGTTCTTCGTCCTAAAACAGGAAAACTAAGAAAACATTTATATATATGTGGCAGGAGTCAGGGGAGGTGATGCGTGGGTAGAGGGGAGTGTGTAGTAGTGAATAGTAGTAGTGTGTAGTAGTAGTGTGTAGTATGTTTTGTAGTAGTAATAGAACTAAGGAGGTGAGGCAAAAAAGGGACCTGTGGATCAAGTAACACCCGTTCCCAGGAAGGGTAAAATTTCCCCTTGCTTTAAAAATTTTGAAATACTGTAATTTTCCGGATTTTTTCTTTATGTGTTCTGAAGAAATTTGTGCAGCTTCAATGCATTTCTCCGTCTTAAGTCGTCTTCTTTAAAACAATGAAGCTAAACTATTGTTAAAGAAAACCTTAAAAGGAGAAAAGCATGAAATGCACTAAAATTTTTTTTCGTTTAAAAATAAAGCAAAAATCCGGGGGTTTGTATTTCAAAATTACTACGCAAGGGATATTACTCCCCCCTTGATGCCGGGTCCCCCTTTTTGCCTCCCCCCTTGTTCAAATAATCTTCTAC
>NW_026472897.1:0-11347 GCF_026875155.1 Cherax quadricarinatus
TGATATTGACTAAAGAGAACCCCTTATTGAATTTTTGACGTATACTCCACGCCCCGCCCAGCTACCCCTCTTCGCAATTATTACGCAATAACCTGCACATAGAAGAGGGGCTTACGACGACGTTTCGGTCCGATTTTAGACCATTTGCAAAGTCACACTAATAAAATGGAGAGAAGATGGCAGTATATATAGGCCAGCTGGCAGAAACGGGACAAGAGAGGTAGAAGGATGACCCTCAACGTCCGATCATATCGTCTAGAGGTTCTGTCTCTTATTTTCTTGCCTCTAGGCTGGCCAAAACCCTCACTGCTTTTCTTCGTACTTTTTCTCCTGCTCACTTTCGTCAATCTCAAGACTTCATCGAATGTGTTCGTTCTCTCTTGACCCGTAAGATGCTAATTCTTGACGTGGAGTCTTTTTTATTATTAAAATTTTTCTACAAGTACATGTACAAGTATAAAAGACCCATAATCACTTCCTTCACTCACCATTCATCTCATTATTACTTCTCAAGAGAATAAAATTCCGCTAGTAATTCATCATCTTCATCAAACATATCTTTAAAATATTCTCTTTATCTCTCTAAACCTTTGTCCCAAAAAGGTTTCATGGCTTTATGGGTTCACATCAGTGACATACTATATAAAAAGCCGCTTGTTATGTCCCAGAATTTCGGGAAAATTAGGTTTGGCTGGGGCCTATTTATACCACCTCCTTCTTTCCTTCCATTTAGTGTTACTTTGTAAATGGTCGGAGTTGGACCGAAAAGTCGTAGTAAACTTCTCTCTCTCTCTTTTTGTGGGGTTATTTAGTATTGTTCCAGTCACAAAATTGTGCCTTTTTGTTCATTTCTAGCAATTATGTAAATTTCTTCTATTAGATTTTGCCACCGAAGTGGCTAGTTTATTGTGTATCTCATAACCATCCTGTGGACGGTAGCGCAAGTTAGTTTAATATCTTTATTTGAAACCCCATACCCATCCTGTGGACGGTAGTCAAAAGATTACGAAGGTACATGTGGGGTCCAGGGAAACTGGACCCCAAAGTTATGATAGCTGAACTAGTTACAAAGGTAATGAACTCCAGGTAGATCTGGTCACAATCATGGCAAGTTACAAAGGTAATGAATCAGCCTCACTCCTATACAGGTTACAGTCATGAACAAATCACAAAGTAATGAACCACTGATACGTCCACACCGGGTTTCACAATTGTAATGAGTTATAAATAAAAAATATTAAGTGGGTCATACACCCACACGAGCGCGCGCGCACACACTACACACACGAGGGCGCACGCACAGACACATGCACATAGCGTACTAATATATGCATACACACAAGCACACACACACACACACACCACACACCCCACACACCACACACACACACACACACACACACACACACACACCACACACAACACACACACACACACAAAGTGGTAATGTATTATTTACAGCTAGCAAAGTCGGGTATTTCTCCAGAATGGTCTGGAATATACCACTGTGGATAAAATACTTTGCCATTTCTTGAACATTTCTGAGTGAGTTGTCTCTTTAAAATTTATTAATTTTATCACACTCCAGTACATAATGACGCAGGGTGTGACAATGTCCATCTGGCAAAGTTTACATTTCGTTTGGTCTACATCTGGTGGTGGTGATTTAACCTGCCAAAGATACTTGTAACCCAGCCGGAGCCGGGCAGTAGTGACATCCAAGAGTCTGCTTATTTTGTTGGATGCACCATAGACATGTGGCTCCTCCTGCATGATGGAATGATGAAAAGGTGGACTGACTTGTGTCAATCTCCCTAAGTCTGAAGTCAATAAAGTTCCATTGAAGTTCTTTTCGTATTATTGTTCTCAAACTACTAACTGACAACCAAAGATTGTAATCTCCTCCCGCTTTGAAAGCATACAGCTAGCATATGGATACACAAAATGCCTAGGAACTAGGCCCCAAAGGGTTAACAGGAACACATATGGATTTATATCTACATATCTATGTTCACTTATCTGTTTCAAACAAAATTTTGGAAATTTTGCTTAGATATCTGGTTCTTGTATTACTTTTAAATGACTTAATAAATAATAATAATAATAATAAAAAAATAATAATAATAATAATAATAGAATAAACTTTATTTTCTGCAAGTACCCTGTATATGGTATACAGACCTAGCTGACATCAATGTTATGCAGAACATTTCGGGTAAATTAGGTCCTTGTTCCAGGATGCAACCCACACCAGTCGATTAACACCCAGGTACCCATTTTACTGATGGGTGAACATAGACAACCTGTGTAAAGAAACACGCCCAGTGTTTCTACTCTCGCCAGGAGTCGAATCCGGACCCTCGCCGTGTGAATTGAAGGCTTTAGCGACCAGGCCCCTGGGCACTGTGGAAATGTCTATAATAATGTAATATATAATATTTTAAGTGTTAGTTAGTTTTAGTTTAATATGTTTATTATGCACCCCATACCCATCCTGGGACGGTAGTCAAAAGTTTACAGAGGTACATAAGGGTCCAGGTTTTTTGGGCCTCAAAGTTTTGATAGCGGGGGAATTACAGAGGTAATGAATTCAAAATTTACAAAGGTAATGAACTCAAAATTTACAAAGGAAATGAACTCCGGGTAGGTCTAGTTAAAATCAAACAAGTTACAAAGGTATTTACAGATTACAGAGGTACGTAATGGGTCCGGGGGACTGGGCCCCAAAGTTTTGATAGCTGAACTGGGTACAAAGGTAATGAACTCAAAAGTTACAAAGGTAATGAATACTGTAAGAATGGTTACTTAGTTTAACATGGCACAATCTAACAAATTTAGAGAATAGCAATTCACACTTCCACCCCCGGTCACAACTGTAGTGATTATTGGTGCAAATTGATTGTCGAGTCACACACACACACACCAAAAACACCACACACCACACACACAACACACACACACACACACACACACTGTCCGAGGGTCCCTTTTCAGATGACGTGAAGTTGAGAGAAAAATTTCCCCTCGATCGAAGACCAGGCAGAACGAAAAAGGGATCTGGACAGGCTGCGACCTGGTCCAGCAATTGGCCCTGGAGTTCAATCCCCCAAATTGAAAAGTCATGAAGTTTGGGGGAAGGGCAAAGAAGACCGTAGACGGAGTAAGTCTAGGGGGCCAGAGCTCAAAACTCACTAAAGGAAAAGATTTGGGGAGTATAACACCAGCAAAAACCCTGAAGGCACACAATCAAATAACTGCTGCGCATATGGCGCCTAAAAACCCTCAGAACAGCTTTCCGACATTTTAAAAGGAATCTTTTCAGGACCCTGAAACCGTGTACGTTGGGCCCAAGGGGGGGAGTTGCGGCACAATTTGGAACCCACCCCTAGCCAAGCACGAAAAGAAACTAAGAAAGTGCAAAGGTTTGCACAAGATAGCCCAGACTAAGAGGTAGTCCTAAACGAGGAGGGGTTAAAGGGGAAAAAACCCTGACACACGGGGGGACAGGAGAGATAGGGGGCAATAACGACATACAAAATATGAAGGAATTGACAGGGGGACAAAGACAGGATGTTCCAAGTTTGGACACAGTAACAAGGGGACAAGTTGGAAGCAAAAGACACAAGAATCACGGGGATGTTAGGAATATTTTTTCGACAGAAATCAGTAAGGGGAAATTTGGGGGAAGTGGATGTAGTGGAGGGGCGGACCATACATATTTTAAAGCAGAGGTATGATAAAGCCCCGGGGCTCAGGAAGAGTACCTAGTAGCGATCATGAAGAGGGGGGCCAGGGCTCGGACTCGACCCCCGAAACCTCAACGGGTGAGTACAACTAGGTGAGTACAACCACACCAACAACACATATATAAAAAACAAACACACACCAACACACACACACACACACAATAAAACACCCACCCCACCACAACAAAACCCCAAACCCACAACACCAAAACCACACCCATCTACACCCCTAATACCTACACACCTACACCCCACAACACACAACGGGCCTAGGTCTAATCGACTGTGCCGGGACAAAATGGTAACAAACCACACAACACAAACTCATACACACACACGCACTCATCACAACACAAGCAGAAGACAAGAGAGAGGGTGGGGGGATTGCTTTTCTTGGACTGCAAAAGGCGTTTGACACGTTCCACACAATAGATTAGTGCAAAAATGGAGGGCCCAAACAGGGATAACAGGGAAGGCACTCAATGGATAGGAATACTTGCAGGAAACTGCAGCGAGTAATGGTACGTGGGGGGTCAGGGTGGGCACCTGGACCAGCGGGGTCCCCCAGGGGGGATCCAGGGCCATGCTGTTTCGGTATTTTTTGAACGACATGACGGAAGGGAAAAACTCCCATGTCCCCTGTTTGCAGATGCGTGAAGTTGAGAGAAAAAGACTTGACGAAGACCAGGCAGAAATAAAAGGGGTTGGACGGTGCAGCCTGGCCAGAACTGGCTCCTGGAGTTCAAACCCCCAAAGGGAAAGTCATAGGATTGGGGGAAAGGGGAAAGAAGACCGCAGACGGGTAAGTCTAGGGGGCCAGAGACTACAAAACACCAAGGAAAAAGTTTGGGGTGAGTATAAACCCGGCACATCTCCTGAACGACTTCAACCAAAAATGCCGCAGCATATGGGGCCTGGCAAACCTCAGAACAGCATTCCGACATTTAAAAGGAACGTCAGGACCCCGTACCCGTGACATTTTGGGTCATATTGGAGTATGGGGGCACCAGTTTGAAACCCCACCTAGCCAACATGAAAAGAAATAGAGAAAGTGCAAAGGTTTTTCAACAAAACTGTCCCAGAGTTAAAGGTTGTCCCAGAGGAGAGGTTAAGGGAAATCAAACGAGACACTGGAGGACAGGAGAGATAGGGGGGACATGATAACGACTTACAAAAACTGAGAGGAATTTACAAGGTGGACAAACAGGATGTTCCCGAACTGGACACAGCAACACGGGGGCACAGTTGGAAGCTGAAAACACAGAGAATCAAAAGGGGTTAGGAATACTTCAGCCACAGATATCAGGGAAATGGAATAGTTTGGGAAGCAGTATGGAGGGGATCCATACATAGCTTTAAGCAGGGTACATAAAGCCTGGTTCAGGGGAAAGGGTAGTAGCGACCCGTGAAAAGGCGGGGCCAGGAGCTTGGACTCACCCCTGCAACCTCAACTGGTGATACAACAAAGGGAGTACAAACCACAAGTTGGACTCGACCCCGCAACTCAACTGGTGAGTGCCAAACAAACACACCACAATGTTGAAATTAAAAATGTGCAACCTTGGTATCTTTATTGAAGAAAAAGTTTTGCCACACAGTGGCTTCATCACCATACAAAAAGGGGAATCTTGAAAACAGGAGGAGAATGAGGGGAATCAGTCCTCAACCTAGTCGATGGGCAGTCCATCAATCTTGAAAAAATACGGCATATGGGAGAAAGGGGCTTATAAACCGTTGGGGAGAGGTGCAACATCATAGTGGGGTTTACATTTGTTTAATGTTGAAGGGAGTCGTGCCCAAAATTAGGCAAGCGAAAAATTCCCAAGAATTAAGATCCCCAGAAGTTTTTTCAGTTCTGACAGGGGTTTTTAGATGATGGTTCAGAGAACCGACATGTTAATTTATCAACATGCCGGTTCTCTGAACCATTCATCTACAAATACACACACACAACCCCAAACACACAAACACACAAACCACACACACACACACACACACACCCACACACACCACACACACACACCACACCCAACCCCCCACACACACACACACTCACACACCACACTGCACACATGGGTAAACTTTTTTACAGCTACAAAGTCAGGGTATTTCTCCAGAAAGGTCTGTAATATACCACTGTGGATAAAATACTTAGCCATTTTTTGAACACTTTGAGGAGTTGTTTCTAAAATTTATTAATTTTATCGCCTCTAGTACAAAAAGCGCAGGGTTGACAATATCCATTGGGGAAAGTTAGATTTTGTTTGGTTTAACATCTGGTGGTGGTGATTTAACCGCCCAAAAATTTTGTAACCCCCGGGGCCGGCAGTAGTGACATCCAAAGTCTGCTTTTTTTGTTTGGGTGCACCATAGACTGTGGGTCCCCTGCAGAAGAATGGTATATGGACTCTCTGGTGTCAAAACCCTGAGCCTTAAGTCCCTAAAATTCAGTTGAATTCTTTTTGTATTTTTGTTTCAAAATACTACCTGAACCAAATTGTAATCACTCCCTCTTTGAAAGCATACAGCTTAGCCCCAAATTTTTTTTAGTTTCTATCATGCATCTGAAGACCAATGTGGATGGAATTCCACGCATGTGCACTCTGACCCACTTCCACCCAAATCCTACCATACCTTGTCTGGTTCTACACAAGCATGCCACAATTTATGCTTAAAGAGTTTAGGCATTTATGGGTGACAAGAATCAATTTTCAATTTTAAAATGTCAATCTTTGATACATAATGATTTCAGTGCAAGGGTAGGGAAACATTCTGTCGAAGGGTAAGGCCCAATTTTTGATGCGTGCTCCAATTTTTTTAAGAGAGCCATCACTCGACGACAAAGCACATTTCCAGCTGCACCGGGGGATTGGTGAACAGAACCACAGGTAAAAATTTTCGAGAGTGTGTGCTCGTGACTAATTTTTTCAATACAGCTTAAGGCCTCATGTTTTGGGGTTTAAGGCGAAGTTTTGGTTTTGTTTAAGAAGTAGTTTGGGGGGAAATGGGGGGAATGGTAGTTTGGAATAGGTAATATTTATGGGGGAGAAGTGCCGCTGTTGCCTTACTTGACATAGATCATGTATCTGATTCATGCGGAGGTCGGTTCCCGTTTTTCGATCCATCTGGAGAAGTGTTCACCAGTGCTGAGGAAAGTTTGGAGGGCCTTCTGTGCAGGGTTTGAATGAGCTTGCCTGAGCATATTAACCCCAATTAGGATATTTCTTTCAGAAAACACGATCTCTGATGCTTGGAATATCAAGTTATTTTGCATATTTAAAATTTTGGCAGTACGAGGGCATCCTAAAATGATCCTCATTGCTCGTTCTGCAGTTTTTCCAGCCCTCCAAGCTTCCAGTCAGACACAAGACAAGTAGTGGCGCAGCATAATCAACCAATGATCTAATATAAGCAAGATACATCATTTTCACAATTTTAACATTAGCACCAACCTGGGGTGAAGCCCTGCCACAACTCTAAGTGCTCTTAGTTTTTCTTTGTATTGGCGACAAAGTCTTGTTACAACAGGTCCAAGTAGTGGAACCTCAAAGCCTAGATACCTGTATTGCTTACATATTCTAGAAGAGACCCATCATGCAATTGGATCTGACGAACTGTGCCTCTCTGTCGAGGAGGAAAGCCTATTGAGTATCTTTGTTTTATCAGTAGAGATTATCAACCCCAGGTCCTGACACGAGGCTAAATACATGATTAAGAATGTTTTGGGTGTTGGAGATCCGGTGGTGTTTAATCATTATGTCATCAGCAAAACTAATCACTAATGATGGGCTGACTAGGCATAGCATTAAGTAATGCATTAATTAGAATATTGAACAGTGTGGGACTGAGCACACCTCCTGTGGGGTTCCTAATTCAAAGTCTTTAGTTACACTTCTATGTCCGTGGAACAACACAGACGATTTTCTGTTGGACAGGTAACCTTTAATCCAGCAGAGAAGCCATCCTACAACATCCATTCTGGCAAGTTCACTAATGATTACATGTCGGTTGGCTACATCGAAAGCGGATATTAAGGTCAAGGAAGGTAGGTATGAGCTGTCAGTGTGCAGGGTGAAAAAGGGTGGCTATGCAATATGCACGCTCCTTCCATGCATGAAACCATGTAACCGGGGAGACAAAAATTTTTTTGATTCTGAACATGAGACGATTAAGAATCATTCTCTCAAATGTTTTACGCAAGCAGCTAGTAAGAGATATTGGGCGAAATGCATTTTTTTTGATTGGGTTTAGGAATTGGAATGATGAGGCTGTTGGTCCAAGATTGATGGAGCTCCCCAGTTACATAGCTCATGTTATATAATTCAAGTAATGGATTACCTGGTACTCGACACAGCAATCTGAGTATGTTGTAAGTAATACCATCCTCACCAGGCGACGTGGAGTTGCCCTTAGTTAGTGCTGCATCAAGTTCATAATTAGTGAAAGGAATGTTGCAATCATCTGCCTTGCTGAGCATAAAGCAAACAAGTCTCTCCTTGCATCATATTTGTCATTTAATTTCGCCTGTGTGGTACTGGGAAGATTGTCATAGCTAGATGTAGCAGCCCAAGCACTGCTAACTCATTCGCCCTAGCAAGGGATGAGGGTGCGCGATCTGCCTAGTTCTGTTACCCTTTTTCTATTTATGTCCCTCCATGCCCGGCTAAGTGGGGTGTGAGCATTAAGACCGTTGACAAAATTTTTCCCAGTCGTTTGCTGCAGCCCCTGTCATACGCTCTCTGGCAGCAGCAAGGGCAGTTTGGAAAGCCTCAGCATTCCAGGGGTACGATGTTTTCTATAGGTAGGGCCCAGTCTGCGAGCAGTACATTTCAGTGTACGAAGTTTAGAATCCCTTGTAATAAGTATTGGTTTTTTGAGGGAGGGATGATTATTATGGAAGTTTGTTGGGTTTAGAGTACCAAGAGGTTTCAGTGGAGGCTCTAAGTATTCTGAATACTGCTCACAAGGTCATTGTTAAAGGTCTCTTTCAGAGGAACACTCATAGGAATTATACCAGTCAGTCACATGTGCAATAAAGTCATCATGCTGATCAGTGGGACATTAAACGTTTCCGTTTTGAATATCCCACCAGGAAGGATAGTATTTACCAATACTAGTGAGGTTAGCCTAGGGAAATGACAGACGCTATATCTGTTACAATGGAAGACTCACAGCTGGCAGAAGTAATGTTAAGCCCAGGCAAAGATCAAGGGCGCCCCATAGATATGTGGGGTTCAAGGTCACCACAATTTTGGGTATTATCATGACTGTTTTTAAAAGTGACAAAAAGTTGATTGCCATTACGATTACCAAACGTGAGTTTCCAATGCTTTTGTGTCTGCATTGTAATCCCCAATAAAAATAGGCTCAAAGGGCACAAGTTGGGAGCTTCAGAAAATTAAATTTAAACGCAGGAGTGTACAAGTTAATATGTTAGAGCAGATTTTCCCTATAAAAAATCCAACCGTGATATTTACCCCCTCGTTTTCTTATGTGCAAAAATTATGGGGAAGTGATTTTTTAATAAAGAACAAAGATTTTATAATTTGGGTTATATGAAAACAAATATGGTAATTTAGGGGGTTGGGATTTTTTTTAGGGGCTCTGCACTCTTGAGACCACAGTCCGGCGAGTGGTTAGGGGATTTTGACGCGTGCTGGGGGCTGGACCTCTAAATTTTTTAGGCCTACCCATTTCTCCCACTGATAATCATCATTAAAACCCTACTTTGGGAAAACAGCTTCAGTTTGGGGAAAAATGTTATGGCGAGCTGTGACAAGGGTATACCCATGAAACACTGAAATAGTTTTCCTTTTTTCAAAGGCCCTCACAGGGGCCCCTCTTCCCCTCTGCCTTTCATTTAACCCCCCCGCCCCTTTTTGCCTCTATCAACAACGGGAAAGGGGGGGGGGAATTTTGCTAGTCCCCTGCACTGTCCCCCAAAAGCTCACAACTCGTCGCTTTTTCCAACCCGAGGAATAACGACAGTGTGCAGTCCTACTGAGTTGGGAACCCAGGGGTCCACCACGAAAATTCGTCTTTCACTCCAAAACAGTTTCTAGAATTCTGCAAGGTTGGAGTAAACTATTTTTACGAGTATTGCAGTGTTTTGGGACTCTTGAGAATCTGCCTCAGTCAGTGACCTGGCGAGGCACACATCCCTGCCCGAGACTTTCGCCCCCATTGCTATGTGAAAAAAAGGCGAATGTGGGCTCATTACCCCCCGCTGTTTCCCCCGAAAACCCCACCTCCGCCGTTAAAATCAGCCCTTCGCCTCTACAAGGTGCAGGGGAAGGGTATTTTGCTGCTCCGCTGGTACTGAATATGTGAGTTCCGCAAAGTTTTTCAAAATTTTTTTACTATTTGATAGTGGATTACGCTTACTTGGACTTGTGCACCATCGACCTAGTAGCTTAAAAAAAAGTGGGAATTCTGGCCCCGCGGGGTGACCTTGAAAAAATGGCAATATAAGACCCCATCCACTTACACCCATACTGCATTGTCTAGTGAGGTGAATGTCCCTTCCTCGATTTTCCTATTCACCGGGTATCCTAAACTCTCGCCTTTTATCTACATTGGGATAAGGCGGGTTTAGCAGACCAGGCCAAACAGCGCTCCAACCCAGCCAGTAAAGGCCCAAAGTGAAGGCCAGTGAAGGCCAAGGCATTCTGAACCCCAGAATGCCTTTGTGAATGTTCTACAGTTCCGGCCGTACCTTCGGGTTTTGTAAACTAGTTCTTATGTAGGAAAATTGTCACCCAAGACACGTTGGCAGAGGGTTTTAAGTGCTGTGGGTTTTGGAGTAATTAAAAAGTAGACGGGTTAAACTCTCGAGATGACTTGGGCCCAGTGAATGACCTTGGAAAAATTTCCTGCGACCCGCAAGCCCTACCCCATATTGCCCCGGCTAGCGAGGGGAAATCCCCTTTCCCTTTCCCTTCTCCCTTTTCCCGATTTGGAAATCACCATTCGCCCCTATTTTCTTTTGGTCAAGGCGGTTTTTTCCAGAACACATAAATACTCGGGGTGCCCGTTCCTCTTCCGCACTCCCTCACTACGAATGGTTTTTCCTGTGTGCCTACCTGCCCGCTACAAAGCAAATATCCAGGTGGTTGACACGGGCTTTGAAGCACATCAAGCAAACTTTAAAGCACACAAAAAAATGCCCGAACAAACTAAGGCAGCCGCAGTTTAGCTTCCTAAGGCCCCGCATGTCTTGTATCGTTCTATAGTGCTGCTGGGTACCAGTGTTTCCTCTAGTGGCTTTAAAAACAATTTTCGAGCATTGCAGTACGACATTTTAAAGGGACATGCCAGAGGGTTTACTTATAAACATAGTAAGTTTGTGGTGATTGGCTTGTCACAGTGAACTTCATCGTCATACTTGTGCTAGAAGTGTTAATGCTGCTTTCCCCCAAAGTTAATTGTCATTTGTAAGCCTGTATTAAGACTTTAAAAGGCTCAGATTTTCTTCAGTGAAACGACTCCCTTTCTTTGTAAACATGTAAAACATGCCTGCCAATGTAACTGAAATTTAAAAAGGTTACATAATTAAATTGCTTGTCCAGGTCATTGTGTGTTTTTTTTAAAACATTTTCTCG
>NW_026472898.1:0-11198 GCF_026875155.1 Cherax quadricarinatus
GTGTAACCATCATAGAAAGTCCAGCCCATGCCTTACTGTTTGCCCTCCACAGCACACACAAATTCTCCTTGAGGACATTCTTTTGCCTGAACGCTCTGGGAGTTTCAGAGTGATACACTAATAAAGGCTTAACTTTGCAATCACCAGTAGCATTGGAACACATCAACAAAGTAGCCTGTCCTTTCATAGGCTTATGTCCTGGGAGTGCCTTTTCCTCCTGAGTAATGTAGGTCCTGCTTGGCATTTTCTTCCAAAACAGGCCTGTTTTCATCGCAATTAAACACTTGTTCAGGTTTCAGTCCTTCAGCCTCTATGTACTCCTTGAATTCATGCACATATTTTTCAGCCGCTTTGTGGTCCGAACTGGCAGCCTCACCATGCCTTATCACACTATGTATGCCACTAACGCTTCTTAAATCTCTCAAACCAACCTTTGCTGGCCTTAAATTCACTCACATCATCACTAGTTGCAGGCATTTTTTAATTAAATCCTGATGCAACTTCCTAGCCTTTTCGCTTATGATCGCTTGAGAGACGCTATCTCCTGCTAGCTGTTTTTCATTTATCCACACCAATAAGAGTCTCTCAACATTTTCCATCACTTGCGATCTTTGTTTCGAAAACACAGTTAAACCTTTGGCAAGAACAGCTTCCTTGATTGCCTTTCTGGTGCCCACAATAGTAGCGATGGTTTGATTGGGATTTCTTGTACAACCTGGCCAGGTCGGCGATACGCACTCCACTTTCATACTTATCAATGATCTCTTTCTTCATCTCTATTGGAATTCTCACCCTTATTGCTGTAGGGTTGGCACTAGAAGCTTTCTTGGGGCCCATGGTCACTTATTTTCCAGAAAAAGCACCGAAAACACTGTAATAATACGAAATATTCTGATTGTATGCTTGGATGTTACCGCGGAGGCTGGCTGGTAAACAATGCCACCGGCAGCACATGTGAGGCTGACTGAGGGCGCACATTGGACGCGTCTCGGATGAACATCGGTGAGTGGGTTTTTAAGCGGTATGCGAGGCAAAATTTTTGCGATTAAAGCAAGCGGTATGCGGATTAATCGTTATGTGATGCCATTGGTATGCGGGGGTCCACTGTAATTGGATGAACCATTGATATACACAATATGGAACTTAAAAGCCTGGAGTGCCAATGTCCACCTCAAGAGGCGACTGTTGGTTCCCTTAAAAGTTTCTAGGTATATCAAAGGTTTGTGGTCTGTTTCTAAAATGAATTCTTTTCCCAGCAAATAAAATTTAAGTTTGGAGATACCCCACACAAGGGCCAAACATTCCTTTTCTATGGTGGAGTATCTCGTTTCTGTGGGAAGGAGTTTCCTGCTTAGGAAGCATACGTACAGGGAAGGGAGTACCATCATGGTATTGTAGTAGCACCGCACCTAAGCCAGTATTGGAGGCATCAGTTCTTAAACAAAATGTTTTATTATTATCTGGAATCTTAAGTATAGGGTCTTTCGAAAAGATACTTTTAATCTCATTAAACTTTTCCCGAGCTACATAGGAAAGTTCAAGAGGTTCCTTCACAGACTTTTTAAGGAAGTCGGATAAGATGCCTGCAAGATCAGTAAGGTTCGGGATAAACCGTGCATAAAAATTTACAGAACCAAGAGAGCTATGCATGAGTTTCTTGGTTTTGGGGAATTTAAATTCTAATAAAGCTTTGATCTTACTGGGGAGAGGCTGCAGAGAGTTATTAGAAAGTATCAGTCCAAGATATCTAATCTTGTTATACCCAAGAAAGCATTTCTTCGGCTTGGCAGTGAGGCCATGTGAGCATAACCTACGCAAAACTGATGTTAATGTTTGGATATGTTCGCCCCATTTGGATGTCATTACGTAAATGTTATCAAAATAAACTGAAACATTTGGCATATTACCCAAGACCTTTCTCATCAGTCTCACGTAGGTAGCACAGGCAGTTACCAAACTGAAGGGCATAGTTCTATATTGCATCAGTCCTTGGTGTGTAGGAAAAGCGGTGTACTGCTTAGAGGAAGGATCTAACATTACTTGATGATATGCCTGCGCAATATCAATCTCTGAAAAGAAGGAAGAGTCATAAAATTTGTGTAGATCGCTATCTATTAAGGGCATAGGCTCAGCATCCCACTGAGTTATAGCATTAAGGCCTCTGAAGTCAATAGCAAGTCTATATGAATTATCCTCCTTCTTAACCATGACTACTGGTGAACAATATGAAGATACTGAAGGTTCAATGATCTTTAGTTTTAATAATTTGTCTACCTCTCGGTCAAATGCATCCCTAAGGTGAACTGGAACTGGGTATAATTTCCGTTTGATAGGATTGTCCGTCACTAAGTCAATCTTATGGACTACCGTGGAGGTAACACCTGGAATATCAGTAAAGACGTCTGAAAAGTTACTCACACATTGAAGTAGTTCATGTCTCTTATGGTCATCCAAAGATTCATTAATATTAATGTTGGTTGTGCCTGAGTGGTCAAGAGTCACCAAGTCATGTAGTTCTTCATCATAGTCTAAGTTAGAGGTGTCAATTACGCACACCTTACATTCTTCAGTTGTCGTATCAAGTTCGTGTGGAAAAACTAAGTCTAAGTTAAATTTAAAGGGAAATTAACCGAATTTCTTCGGTAATATTTCTTAAGGATGTTGATATGATAAAGCTTAGGTTTCCCCTTGACTTCTATGAGGTAGTCAACTTTCCCACAAATTTTTAATACTTTATATGGACCTTTCCATGCTACTAATAATTTATTTGACTTGATAGGCAAAAGTACAAGAACTTCATCCCCTGCTTTAAAACTTCTCCTCTGACTTTTGGAATCAAAATAGGTTTTGTACTGGTCCATTGACAAGCTTAGGTTTTTCAAAACTATGTCAGAGGTCTCCTCAAGTTTGGATCTAAGGTCAAGGAGAAACTGGTAAGAAGACTGAACCTCAGCACTCATCTCCTCATTAGTCCATAAGTCATGAAGGATGGACAATGGGCCTCTGGCCTGTCTACCATAGAGAAGTTCAAAAGGTGAAAACCCCAAAGAGTCACTGGGAACTTCCCTCATGGCAAACAAAGCACAGGGTAGGTAACGATGCCTCTCCTTAGGTTTAAGGGAGCAAAGTTTCCTTAAAATGGACTTGAGAATCGAATGCTGGTGCTCAATCCTCCCATTACAGCTGGGATGATAGGGTGTGGTGAAGAGAGGCTTCACTCCCAGAAGGTGGTATAGATGTTGCATTAAGTCAGATGTGAATTGTGCCCCATGGTCAGACAAAATTTCTCTAGGGATGCCCACTCTGGAGAAGATGGACAAAAGGGCTTCAGCCACCTCTGTAGTAGTTAGGGTCTTTAAGGGTATGGCTTCAGGGAAACTCGAAGCATAATCAACTAATGTTAATACATATCTATGTCCCCCAGATGAAAGTGGTGATAAAGGAGCAACAATGTCAATAGCTACTCTTTCAAAGGGTACAGTAAAGACTGGCATTTTGACCATAGGTACTCGCCTGGTACCTCGGGAGGATGACAGTTGGCAAACTTTACACGATCTACAATAGTGACATCTGAGGACATTTTTGGCCAAAAATAGGTTTCTCTAATTTTATTTAAGGTTTTACGATGCGAGAAATGTCCGGCCACTGGCAGGTCATGAGCCATTTTAAGAACAGTCTCTCTGCATGGACTTGGAACAACTAAGATGGAATAGTCTATCTCATCTGAATTTAATTTGAATACTGACTTGTACAAGATACATCCTTTTATATATTCAAATTTATATGAAAAGTTTTTCCTTTGGATAACTTGATTTTGTTTAGCGGCACTATGTCAATTCTGAAGAGAAAGGCAATTACGTTGTAAATTGACAAAGGAGTCCTTCGATACATCTAAAGGCTTAAAGTCAGGGAAAATCAAAGGATGGACAGTAGGAGAAGCCTGGGCTTTGGTCTGAGCCCTAGTCAAGACATTTATAGTATCGGAGGTGATATCTTCACTTTCATCTAATAAGTGAACCGGTGATCCTACTTCCTCGCTTTCGAGAGTAGCATCACTGGTTTTTAATCCCACATGAATCTCACGAGACATTGTCTCATCTGAACTTTCGAGGGACTTCTCTGACTCTACAGAAAGAGGATCTGAAACACCTATGTCCATCTTTGGTGATGAAAGGTCAACCTCAGAAGGAAGAATGGCGCCTTTTACATTACCTATTAGTACGGAGCAAGAAGTGATGGGAGCTAGTACGGCTTCAGACCAACCTGTGAACCATTTAGACCTAATGTAACAACGGATGGTAGGAAAAGTGTCCGTACGGCCCAAGTAGTCTGAAAGTATAGCAGAGGAATGAGTTTCTTTAAGGTTAGGGAACAGCTTATCAGAAATGACTATACATGTGCATCCAGTGTCTCGTAAAATGGTAGATACATTAAGTCCATTAACTGTTCCTGAACAGAAGCGTGCTTGGTCATTACAGTCTTTAAAACATCTTCCAACTTTTTGGACCTTCTTAGAAGGACAATCTGGACGTTTATGTCCTTTAACACCACACAAATGATAAACAGGAATAAAAGAAATCATTTTACTTTCCACTAGAGGTTTTAATTTCTTAAGGTCTGATGAACCCTTGCCCTTAGGGTTCGATCCCTTTAGGTCTTTATAGGAATTGTGAGCCTCAGCATAAAGGTCAGCAGCCTCAGCAACTTCCTCAACTTTAATCAGGTTATGTTCTCTGATGAATGTTTGTATCTGATGGGGAAGAGCTGTCAGGAACTGGTCAGCAACCATGAAGTCTCTAAGAGATTCATAACTTTGATCAATTCCTGAACTCTCTATCCAAAAGTCTAACAAACGAAAGAGTGTTACCTGTAACTGCTGAAAGTTCTGGCCAGGCTGTAAGGTGGCATACCTGAAATGTTTCCTGTAAGAATTAGTGGCTTTTTGGTATGCTTTAAGGATTGCCTTCTTCAGTAGGTTATAATTACATATAATATCCTGCGACAAAGTTGCATAGATATTCAAAGCTGTACCCGAAAATAACATTCCTAACCTGGTAGCCCAGGTGTCAGCAGGCCATTCACAGAGGGTAGCGGTATTTTCAAACCTGATAATGTATGAAGTTATGTCTTCCCCCTCTGTGAAGGGAGGTAACTTAGGTGTTGGAATATGTGCACTAGCTGCATGATGTTCAATTACTCCTTCCTCTAATTGTTGTTGTGTAAGAGTTAACTTTTTATTCTCTAATTCAAGGTGAGATTTTTCGAGCTCGCGATCCTTTTCTCTCTCTATTAACTCAAGTTCTCTTGCTTTTTCCTCACGTTCTCTATCCTTTGCTCTTTCCTCAAGTTCTCTTAATTTAAATTGTTCTTCATGTACTCTAGCTCTCTCCTCAGGATCAAGTCTATCACGCTCCTTTTTGTCTTCTCTCTCTCTTTCTGTCTTTCTTGGATTTCTTTCTCAATTCTCTCTCTCTCATTTTTCTCTTCTCTTTCAAGGTTCTCTTTCTCCTTTTTCTCTTCTCTTTCAATTCTCTCTTTCTCCTTTTCTTCATCTCTTTCCCTTTCTAACTGTCTTTCTTCTCTCTCAATTCTCTCACTTTCAAGTCTTTCTGGATCTTAGCACTAATGAAAGATTAAATTTTTTCCCTGTTATTCCTAACTTACTTCCAGAGTTCATCCAAACTGGTATTCCTCCATGCTTGCAAGAATAACTTAAACTATCAGGGGAAATGAAACGGGTATTAAAGAAAATGGAGGGTTCAATTCCTGCTCCGCTCAAACTGTAAATAAACCAGAGGCTCGATCCCTGTTTCAATTAAACAATATGTATAATAAAACGAAGGGTTCTATGCCGGCTCCGAGCAAACAGTAAGTAGAATGGGGTCACTTGACCATCCAATCTTCTCACCAACAAATCAAGTGTCCTATGACAGTTCCCTTGATATAATAAAGAGCTCAATGAAACAAATTGTCACTGGAAAATCTCGGGTCCCTAGAGTCTAATCCTCCAAAGTGTTTCAAGCTCACACAAAAATAGATGGCAGAATTAACTAGTATTCCTGCCTTGACTTGACTTACAATAAATTGAGACTATAACAATCACCAAATCTTTTATATACCTGTACTGTAGTCCTACCATAGAGAATGATTACTCATGGCTTGTGGTAACCGTCTGTGGTATGCAGCGTTGAAGTTCCAATGGTAGATTCGAGATTGAGTTGAATCTTGATTCAATAGAGTTGATCCTGGCAAGGTCGCCACTTGTGAAGGCTTACTCAGCCCTGTAACAACTTCAGTCAGTATTACTAAGGCTGGCTCCTCCTCAGGAAAATTAATGTATAGAAAAAGAATAAAAACTGACAAACAAACACTTTATTATTTAGAAAATATAAAATATAAAACACTTAAATATGAAGTATTAATCCTACATTTAAGAAAATGAAAAATGAAAATTATAAATGATAACTGAATTCAATGCTAATATAAAATTTGGGTGTCTGGTGTTGGTGACACTGCTTGTTGTTGAAATCGTAGCCGTTGCTGATGATGGGGGGGGGCGTAGGTGTTGATGACAACCCATCGGCTCGTTCTTCACAGAGTCTATCCGTGAATACTCAGTCTAGATGATAGGAAAGCAGGTTTTTTCCACTGCAATGATGAGGGGTTATATCCTGCTACTTCATACAGGTGCACAGGTAATTAAATCCAAAAAGGGGAAGTCTCAGGACGTTAGTCCATCTCCATCAGTTCAACTCGTTGATTGGCAGGTGACCCTCTCTGTCATCCAAGCTGGAAAGATAGACAGGTTACCCACTGCTTAAGAAATCGCTCTCCATGATAAGTACAATACCTAAAAGATGTGGTGATTATTACAACAGTCAACTTAGAGCAAGACTGCAAGGACTAAGTTTATTATTGGTCAAAAGTGAAGCTTTTAACCAATAAATCCACTAGAATACAAGGCAGGCATGTACTTACAGTAGTGCTTGGTGCTGTGAGTCTAGTGATTACTGTTTGGACCAGAGCCCCACACATCACCTTTGGGGGGGGGGAGAAGGAGGGGAAGGGATAGTGGGAGCTAGACTGACCCTACCTTAACAAGTAGCCGGCAATGAAACTATTGTTACTATATACTCCCTCGCTACTCCTATCTATTGAACTTTTCCCTCACAGGTACAGTGTACCATAGGGTGCAATGGTACCATATGGTATAATGTACCATAGGGTGCAATGGTACCATATGTTCAATGTACCATATGGTACAATGGTACCATATTGTACAATGGTACCATATGTTACAATGGTACCAAATTTTGCAATGATACCAACTGGTGTAATGGTACCATATGGTACAATGATACAGTATGGTACATGGTACCATATGGTACTGCTGTATTCAACACAATAACTGCACTAATATTTTTATCGTTATTTTTTACAATAATTGTTTACAACAAAATATGCAAAAGTTGCATGTTAGTAATGTTCTGTTATGTATTTTTACATATGTAAAGCCACTGGACATGTTGCTTGAGGTGGATGATGAAGCACTTTGTCTTGGAAACTGCTGAGTCAGGGGCCTGGGTCCCCACTCACTCAGTCCTGGCTGGTGCCTCATGGCACTAACACCACCTACTGGCCATGTGGTACAGGGTATCATATGGTACATTGTACCATATGGTACAGGGTACCATATAGTACAGAATACCATATGGTACAGGGTACCATATGTTGCAGGGTACCATATGGTGCAGGGTACCATATGGTACATGACACCATATGATACAGATACAGGGATCCCTATGGAAATAAGTCACCCTGACTTTTTTTTGGGTTATCCTAGGATTTTATACATATGCTGCTATGTATGATAATCTATAACTGTATCTGTGTACACCTGAATAAACTTACTTGAATAAATGTACTTGAATAAATTTATTCAGGTGTACACAAATAGTTACATAGATTATCATACATAGCAGCATATGTTTGCAGACCTAGGATAACCAAAAAAAGTCAGATGTATTCCCATTAGGGTTCCTGTACCCTGTACCATATGGTACAATGTACCATATGGTATAATGTACCATATGGTACAATGTACCATATTGCACATTGTACCATATGATTCCATTGTACCATATACCATTGTGTGATATGGCACCATTGTACCATATGGTACTATTGTACCATATGGTACAATGTACTATATGGTTCAGAACCATAGAATTTCTCTTCAGTTCCACTTCCATCAGTCTTAGAACTATAAGTTGGGAAGAGGAGAGTCAGAATTCACCCGGGGAGTGAGAGCTTCCTTGCCACCAGGCATGGTAGACAAAGCCACTTTGGCGGTGTTCCCACAATGCCATGCTGGCGTCCAGATTTTTTCTATAGTGTGCACACTGACCTCCCAGACCCATTCTCTTAGATGTAGGCCTACCAGCCTTCTCGAGCTAAATTTGAGGCCGCTAGAATTTTGGCATAGTTCTACGGTTTGGACCCACTACTCAAAGCCGTTGAACTGTGGCACGGACCTTGAAAGGGTTAATATGGCGTCTTCAAGACTAATAAGATGCTCTTAGTGATCTTAATGTGTACTTGCATTCCAGCGCAGTGTGTAAGTTTACTTAGGTACAGGTACACATAATTATCAGAGTACATATAAAACAATGGAGAGACGCAATGCTCATGGAGAATGTAAGCAAACTGAGTGGCACGCACCATATTAGAAGGATGGGGAGCCATGTAGAGAGTTTTGGTCATAATTTGAATTCACTGTACTAGCTTCAGAATGCCATGAGGTGAAATATCGTAAAGCGGAGCCCTACTGTACTTCCTTCAGTTAAGTTTATATGCCTCCTTCAGTCAGGTTCATATACAGGTTCGCCATCACAAGTCGAGCATCATTAGGACCTGTAGTGTGCCGGATTACTGAGTTTGGCAGATTACAGAGTGGTTAGGTTAGAATACACTTAATATAATTAAACATCTTGAGTTACACAAGAAAGTTAATTGAACATTGGTAAAAATTGAACATTTCCGCTACTCTGAGCTCAATTTCGAGGTACTTTTCAACGTGAAACCAATCAAAATCATATCTATTTTTGTAATATATCTTCCATTCTATCAAATGAGACCAAAAAAAATGAGAATACAGTGGACCCCCGGTTTACGATCAGCTCCCAATGCAACCAATTATGTACGTGTATTTATGTAAGTGCGTTTGTACGTGTATGTTTGGGGGTCTGAAATGGACTAATCTAATTCACAATATTCCTTAAGGGAACAGATTCGGTCAGTACTGGCACCTGAACATACTTCTGGAATGAAATAATATCGTAAACCGGGGGTCCACTGTACAGCCATAAAAACCATACGAAAATATACCACAAAGAGGCAGCTAATGGCTGAGAAATGAACTCCCTTATTTATCATGCACATTTTCATTTTTGGTGTACATTAAGAAGCATCTTTCCATCATAAATTGCCCAAGTTTCAATAAGATAGCCCAACAAACAACTGAGAGAAAAAAATATTTACCAAAAATCATTTTTGGCAAGCCCAAGCCAGGTACTGGAAATAAGGCACTTTGACTTTTTTTTGGGTTATCTTAGGTTTTCTGTACATGTGCTGCTATGTATGATAATGTAACTATCTGTGTATACCTGAATAAATTTACTTATTTACTTCTATTCTGTCAACTGAGTACAAGAAACTGCCCATTCACCTATTTCAACTACCCAATAAAGTGGTCAGAAATTGGCAATTTGGCCAATTTCACACAAATTTCAAAATAGGGTCCAGAATAAACAGTGTAGACATTCATGGCATTAAAATAACATTTTCTCTGTGTATTAGTCATAGCTCCAAGCCCCTCTTACATTACTCTTGCTTACCATTTGGAATTTTTATTCACACAAAAAATAGAAGATTTACTGTTATGCAGACTACTGCATTATTGCAATAATTTTATAAATAATTCAACCCATTCATAACTGCTCATTTTATTGGTCAGCCGGACAGGTATTGGACAGTGGCGTCATTTGTTTACTCTTGAACATCGCTAGGTAATAGAACATTTCTGGTACTTTGAGCTCAATTTCAAGGTACTTTTCATCATGAAAAAATGAGAATACAACCATAAAAACCATACGAAAATATGCCACTATGGGGCCACTAATGGCTGAGAAGTGAACTCCATTATTTATGGTCTGATTTCTTTCATTTTTGATGTATGTTAAGAAGCATCTTTCCATCATACATTGCCCAATAATAATAATAATTATAATAATAATAATAATAATAATACAGTGGACCCCCGGTTAACGATTTTAATCCGTGCAAGAGGGGTAATTGTTATGCGAAATAATCGTTATGTGAATGAATTTTCCCCATAAGAAATAATGGAAATAAAATTAATCCGTGCAAGACACCCAAAAGTATGAAAAAAAATTTTTTTTACCACATGAAATATTAATTTTAATACACACAAACTGAAAAAGGCATGCACACTTACATGACACTTACTTTTATTGAAGATCTGGTGATGATTGATGGGATGGGAGGAGGGGAGAGCATTATCTTCTTACTGTTTAGAAGGGGAATCCCCTTCCATTAGGACTTGGGGTAGCAAGTCCTTTTCTGGGGTTACTTCCCTTCTTCTTTTAATGCCTACTAGGGCCAGCTTCAGAGTCACTGGACTTCTTTCGCACAAGATATCTGTCCATAGTGGCCTGTACCTCTCGTTCCTTTATCACTTCCCTAAAGTGTTTCACAACATTGTCAGTGTACAGGTTGCCACACGGCTTGCAATAGCTGTGTGAGGGTGATTTTCATCCATGAAGGTTTGCACTTCAAGCCACTTTGCACAGATTTCCTTTATCTTTGTAGTAGGCAACTTCTTCAATTTCTCTCTCCCCTCCTCTGAACCAGTTTCCCCAGGTCTGGCCTCTTGCTCTTGAAGTTGATCTATCAGCTCATCAGTGGTTAGTTCTTCATTGTCCTCCTCCACCAACTCTTCCACATCCTCCCCACTAACCTCCAACCCCAAGGACTTTCCAATGCCACAATGGATTCCTCAACTGGCATATCCTCTCAGGTTAGCCTCAAACCCTTCAAAATCCCTTTTGTCTACACATTCTGGCACAGTTCTTCAAGCAGGTTCAAGGGGCCCCTTAGTCACTTCCTCCCCAAACCTT
>NW_026472899.1:0-10494 GCF_026875155.1 Cherax quadricarinatus
CGAAGGGGAGGGTAGGGAAAAAAAAGGGGGGGGGGCACGGTCGGGGGCCTTGCAGATCTTTTGAGGGATATTCATTGGGGGATGGGGGTTGGGGAGGGGCGTGGGGGGTAGAGCACACTTTTGAAAGACGGGGTTACGTGCGGTTGGATAGGTGTATATATTCAAGGGGTTGGGTTGACATTTTTGTACAATAGAATACTTTTGGTCATGGGGGGTAGTACAGGGGTGGCGTGGGAGCACTAGCGGGTATATCTGGGGGATTTGGAAATTAAATAAAAGTTGTTGGGTGATGAGGAGGGATAGGGGGTTTTGCGACGCTGTGGGAGGGGTTACTCAAGAAAAAAGGGGTGGGGATGTGGGAGTGGGGGGATGGTGTGGCTAAAGAAGGGGATTAAGAAATATTACGAAAGGAAAGGGGAAAAACGATATTCTTAAAAATATGGCTTGCAAACTTTTTGGAGGATAGTTTACGGGTTTTATGGAGGGGGGCGGTGGCGGGCACTTATCCAATGGTAAATTAGGAAATTAAAGGGGGGGCTGCGGAGTACGGATAAAGGGGGCCAAGCGGTGGGGGTACAGGCGGGGTGGAAGAGGTGTTAGGGGCGATAGACCTTCATGGGTATTGCGTGGGCAGAAACAAAGACAGCGGGCAATGACTATTCATGGTTGGAGGTTCTGAATCGATGGGAAAGGGTACAGGGGGGGGCAGGTCAAAAAAGCAGGGAAGAATTGGGGGGCGTTTGCTGACAAGTGGTAGAGAATACTGGCAACGAGAAGGGTTGAGGGGGGGTTTTAGAACAGGTGTGGGGAGTGGGTAGTCATTGCGAACATGATAGGGAAGCGGGTGGGGAAATAACAGGGGGAAATAGGGAGGTTTAAGTGGAATGCAAAAAGGGCAAAGCACCGGGAATTATGGACCCCCGGAAGTTTTATCGCACTTTGGGGGAATTATTGAGGCATTTTCTGGTTAGGTTATTAAATTTGCATAAAGGAAGAGGTAGTGGGGGAAACAGGCAAGGCGTCGGGTATTGGTACCGAAGGGGAAAGGGGCAGCTACGCTTGGGTTTTCGGGCGATCTCGTTGTTTGGCAGATTAAAATTGTTTGCGAAGATTTTGGAAATGGGGTCAAGTGTGTGGAGGCGGGGTAGTAAAAAAACTCAGTTTTTTTTGCCAGGGGGGGTCATGGTGGAGGGGCATGGTTACTTAGGGATTTCGGGGGGCAAAAGGGGGGGGGGAGGGAGGGAGGTTTGGTGGCGCTCGATTGGAAGGGCATAATAGAGTGGATAAAAGCTTGAAAGCCTTCGGGGGTCGGGGGGTTTGGGGGGAAAAAATAGTGCGGGGTTGGGGGCTTTGTAGGGAGGTGCAAGGGCGAGGTACAGTTAATGGTCGATTGCGGGGGAAGTTTTAATGGGTAGGGGACTTGGCGGGGGGTGTCCTATGTCAAATTATTTTTTGCGGGCGTACGGGACCCCTTTTAGATTGAGGAAAGCCGTATGGTCCGTAGAGGGCCCGGGGTGTGAGGTTGTGGGGGTTTTGGCCCATTTTTAAATTTGGGTATGTGATGATACAACGTTCTATCAGGGGGGGGAGTCAATGGACACTTTAGAGGGGGTAGTACAAAGTTCGCAGGGGAAACTGGTATGGGGGTAAATTCAAAAAAATCGATGGTCAGGGTTTTAGGAGCTTGGGCGGTAGGGTTGTTTGGGTTTAGTGCAGTTGTGAGGAGGCAGGTCATTCGTTAAAAAATCTGGGGTCTTATTTTTGCAGACGATCTCCCTGTGGCACGCAGGGAAAACTCGCTTAGGATAAAGGTTCGGGACGTTGGTGCATTGCAACCTTATATTGACCCTTGTGCAGCGTGCATTGTTTTTTAAATTTTTAGTATAGCAAAGTATGGGACGTGGCACCGGTTCCCTTAACTGGGCCACATAACAACAATTTGGAAAAGGTTTTAAATTCTTGTGGGGTTTTGAGCTGTGATTGGATTTAAAGGGGGATGTGGAAAATTTTCCTGTAAATAAGGGGGGGCTGGGATTGTGGACTTAAAAACGGAGGGGCAAAAGTGTCTTCAATAAAAGGGGGTGATAGGGGGAATGTGGGTGGGGGGGGTTTGGCCCGGGTCCAAAACAGATTGCAACGGGTTATACAGGGGTTGGTTGCATGATGTGAAACTGTTTGAGGGTCTGGGGGACGAGAGCCCGCAAAGGTTAAAAAAGGTAGGTTGTGTAATTGTTAGCCGGGGGGGTTGTAGGCCTGTAAGGGAATTTTTTCCCCCTGTATGCTGGGGGGGAAATATTGGGAAAAGGTTGAGTAGGATAGGTTGCAAAATCGTGTTGGGATGTAAGTACGTTTTCTGCATGGCTTTACCCTGGGGGTGGGTTTTACGGATAGACAGTCTTAGGGGGGGGGTGTGGGGTTTGTGGGGGGGAGGATCGGCTTTTCATTAGTATTTTTTTTGTGATGGACTGGGATGTCAAGGGGGGGGTTAAAAGGTAAAAATAGGATAGGAGTAAGGAAAATTTTGATTGAGGCATTTTTAAATCTCGACGGGGGGGTTGGGAGGGAAATTAATCGAGTGTGGGTACTTATGGGATTTACTATATAGTGTGGGGATTGCGGGGGAAACGGCACTGGGGAAGAGGAGGGTGTTAGCGTTAAAGTTCTATAAAAGGTATGTAGAAAAAAAGGAAATTTATGGGGAGGGGGGAAGGATTTTCCCAAGGGGTAAGGGGAACTTACTTACAGGTTTTATTTAAATTTTAAAAGACGAGGGAGGGGAGGGGAAAGATTTGGAAAATTTGCTGGGGGGGAAGTCAGGGGTAAAAAAGGGTTGCCTCCCGAATGGATAACAAAAGTTTTGCAGAGTGTTATGAGTGATGCATGATGAAATATGTGGACCCGGTCGCACCTGTGGACTGGCCAGTTTTTTGTGACTGGGCCCTTTTTATTATTTTTCATTTGTGTGTGGTAATATTGATTTTGGAATGACATTGTCATTGGGGAATTTGTATAATAATTGCATGTATTTTTCTCCAACTTTTTTTTCTAGGGCCTTGCCTGCATAGGGGTTTAGCGTGAAAACATGCACGTTCCCGGATATGATGTATATGTTTGTATTAATTCTGTGATTATTTTTCGTCACGGGGTTCTGCAATTCAGTTTTTTTGAATAAAAAAGGTTAAAAGCACGTCAGTAGTGAAAAATTGGGCAAAATGGTGTTAAGGGTTTTTGTGGGTTTGGGCGTGCTAGGGGACAGTCTTTATGTTTACTTTGTCATGGTTATATTTAGTTGTATTTTACTTTGTCAATAGTACTATGTAATTCCATATAAGCTGTATAGGTTGAATGTCATGTTAACTGTGTTATTGTTTTAACACTGGAATTGATTTTAAAAGGAAAAAGGTTACATGTGTTGGTTTTGAGCAAAATTTATTCTTATGGTTTTGTAAAAATTTTGTATGCTTTGTGACTTTTCATATCACCATTTTTATGTAATCATATTTTATTAACTGAACCATTAACAATTAAAAAAATTTAATTTTGGATCATTGCTGTGGACTTTAGATTGGGAAAACATTTCATTGTTTATATAGTTAGGTAAATAGTGGGGTGGTTGGATAACCACGGGGGGGGGGGGTAATATGTCTGTATAATATTTCGTCAAGATTGTAGGGTCTTAGTCGATTATTAAACCCATTTTCGAGGGAGTGTTTTAAAAAAGTTTTTTAAATACATTAATTCTGTTGGTACCCAAAAGGTTTTTGGGTTAAGTGATAGGATGAGGGACAGGGGGGGGGGGGTGTACCCACACGGAGTTGTAATGTGGGTGAATATTAGCTGGGAGGTTTGGGTTTTAATTTTTGACTTAAATAGTTTTAAAATTTTTCAATTTTGTAATGTCATGGTTTAAAAAAAATATAAAAAAAAAAAAAAAAAAAATGACAACAGCATTCCCCATAGCTATCAATGGGGTTTTTTGAAATCCTACTCAACCCGATATCCCTTATTTTTTTTTTTTTTATATTTTATTTAGAACAATACAAAACAAGAGAAGATAAAGACAAAAACGGTCTTACACAAATAAATCATTAAACCACACAAAAAAGAACTTGAGATAACAAAAAACCCCCCACCTCATGAAACCCCCTACACCATGATAACCAATAAACGACTAATTCCAATTGCATTGGTATAGATTAACAAAACCCCCAAAATATGCAAAATTGTCACTTTGAAAATTATAAAGTAGGACCCGTAACTTTAAAATACTTTAACGTAATGTTTTGAGAATAAGGTAAAAACAATTGTTTATAAACACAGAATATATTTTAAAAAAGGGTCCAAAACACTGAACCTCACAAGCATTAAAAACATGCATGAGTAACATACATAGAACAATGCCACTGCAAAATCAAACAACCAATTAGTATACCCCACAAACCATGAAACACATCTAAGCCCAAGTTCATACCTTTTTCCGCTACATACCGGGGGCGACCCCCTTTTTACCCTGACAGCCCTCAACTTAAAACATTTTACCTCCCTACCCTGCCCCACCACCAATTTTCAAATTTAATAAAACCGCTAAAAAAGGCTCTATATCCCCCCAGAGAAATCCCGCTCCCACCTCCTCCCCTAAAGTTCCTATTACGCACAACGTTTTAGAAAACGTAACGCCAAACCCCCCTTCACCTCACTTACCCCCTTTCCCCCCCATTTCCCCCCAAAAATGAGACATAATCTACAAATGTACCCCACAGCCCTAATAAAATTTTTATCCATACCCCCCCAACAAGACTCAATGCCCGCAGAACAGAGAAGTATTGACCACTTATCTTATGCAACACCCTGCTCAACCAACCCCTGACGCTCCCCAACCCCTCACAGAAATACACTACATGGAATGCAGAATCCTCCCCGCCACATGTTCCACATACCCCCCCCCCCTCAACCACCCGTCTAGCTCGTAAGACCACTCCCGATGGTAAAATCCCATGCAAAATCCGATACATCACCTCACGCCCCACGGGGTTGTAACCTTAACCTACCAAACCTTCTCCATATACATCCCCAGTCATACATGGGGAAAATCCCCTCCCCCGGGAGCCACAACCCTTTCCGCCGACATCCTACACAGCCTACTTATTTTTACCTTACCCAGATCCCTAACCATCACCACTGCCCTCAAAATAGTTTCACACTCCCTCAACTCCGTCCCAGAAAAAAATGCGTTTCAATTTATTGTGTACCTTAACCAACCCCCCCCACTCACACCCTCCCTCATCACCTCCCTTTTAATAAAGATACATTTGACCCTCCTCTTTAAGTTCATTAAACCCAAACCCCCCCTGACGCACAGGTAACATTACTACATCCCTTCTAAGCCAATCACAACCTGAACCCACAAAAATTTAAAAACCCCTCTAAGATAGTTGCAATTGCCGTCCCGTTAAAGGGAACACGGCAGCCACATGCCAAACCTTGCTATACAATAAAACGTTAATTACAATGGCACGCTGCACAAGGGTCAAATGATAAGGCCGCAATGCTCCCAATCGACCCAGTATCCTTTCTACCAACCTGACCGAATTATTAACACGTGCAACGTCAAGATCATCTGCATAGATTAGACCACAAATTTTTAATGACATCACCCGCTTCTTTACGACTGCACTACCCCACTCGACCCTCTCCCCCCAAGTTCCTAACCCCATAACCATGGACTTCTCCGAATTTACCCTCATACCAGTTGCACATGCAAACGTGTCGACCACTCCATCCAAGGCGTTTATGGACATCCCCTCTCTAACCAATACAGTGGTATCATCTACATACCCTATGAGAACAGGCCAAACGCCCCCAGTACCCCCCCAACCCCTTCACTAACGCCCATATGGCGCTCCACCATTCTAAAAAAAGGGTCCTGTATGCATGCAAATAAAAGCTGTGACATAGGACACCCCTGTCTAAGACCTCTGCCCATTACAATCCTCCCCCTAATCTTCCATTAATCTGTACTCTCACCATTGCCCCTCTATATAACGCCTCTACCCATCCCACTATTTCTTCCCCATAGCCCTGTTTCCTAAGGATAGCTCTCAACGCCTCTCGCTCCACCCTATCATAAGCTCCTTGCCAGTCTAGTGCAACCAACCCCCCCCCTTCCCCCCCTTTTTTTTCCCACGAAATCCCTTAAAAGACCATGTCCCACCCCCATAGACCTACCTGGCAACCCAAACTGGGTTTCCGATACAACCCTCCCTACAACACACTTGAGCCTATTTCCTAAAATTTTTGCAAATAACTTATAATCCGCGCATAACAACGATATTGTTCTATAGTCCCTGAGCGAACGCTGTTCCTTACCCTTCGGTACCAAAACAACTACAACTGTTGCCTGTCTTTCACCCAACCTGCCCCTTACCTTCATCAAGTTCAGTAACCTCACCAGAAAACCTTTTATTAACTCCCAATGCTGTTGATAAAACTCCGCCGCAGTCCATCGATTCCCGGTGCTTTGGCCCTTTTCGCATAGCACTCAAAGCTCTCCATTTTTCCCCCTCAGTTATGTCCCCCCCCCAAAGCTTCCCTATCACTGTGCCCCTAACCTACATGGCACACTTCCACACACCCTCTCTAAATCCCCTAATCCTACCCCTTCCTCCCGCCAATACTTTTCGTACCACGTATCCGCAAACAACCCCATCCCATCCGTAGTGTGGATAACCTGACCTGCCCTATACCCTCCCACCGACTCAAGAACCTCCAAACATGGAATAGCTGTTGCCTGCTGACGTTGTTTTTGTCTGCGCAACACACACGAAGACGGCCTATCTCCCCATAACACCTCCTCCACCCCCGCCATTACTCTCACCGCTTGGAACCGCTCGTCCTGAATTTCCCACAACCGCTCTTTAAGTATCATAATGTCGTCCATCGGATAGACACCCTCTACTGTCCCTTTTACATAACAACCCCGTAACCTGTCCTCCAAATAATTAATCAACCCAAATTTTAAAGAATTAATCCTTTTCCCTCCCTCACATAATAATGCCGAATCCGGTCCTTAGCCACACCATCCACCATGTCACCACGTCCTCCACACCTTGTACCTCCTCAGTTAATCTCTCCCACAGCTCCGTAAAACCCCCCAACCCCCCTCATCTTCCAACAGACTCGTATTTAATTTCCAATATCCCCTAGAGATACAAGCTAGAGAATCCCACTCTACTTCTGCGACAACCGCCCTATGATCTGAAAAAGCTAGTTCAATAGTACGGACAGACGTTGACAATACCTTATGAGATATATACAACCTGTCTAACCTAGCTGCGTAACCTCGCCTCACGAAAGTATGCTCCACCTCCCACGCTCCCCCACCTACCACATCCCTCAACTGAACGTCCACCAAAAGATTGCGTAATGCTGTCAACATATGCCCCGCCCCTCGTGGTTCCACATCCGCTCTCCTGATCACACAATTCCAGTCCCCACCAACGATGGCCACTGCAGGTAAACCACGGAAAGCAAAAACTAGATCATCACACACAAAATCCCTCTTGACTTTCATATCATTTTCAGCTGGTGCATACACACTTACAAAGGTACCCTCTGCCCCATCCACCACCCATCCACACGCAACACCCTCCCCCCCCCCCCCCTTCACGTCTTTGCAACACAAACGGGCTCGCCTCCTTTATCAATAAACCCACACCAACCTTTCAAACGTGCCGATGGCAGAGTCAACACCGTATACCCGTCCACCTCGAGCACTCTACCCTCCCTGAAATTATGCTCCTGTAGAAAGACTACATCCACTCTGTATCGACGTAAGAGCATACACAGTCCATTCACATTCACAGTCATGCACTTAAGGCCTTTCTAAAGCTTCCAACCCTTTCTCCTCTCACCCTTCCCAGGGCCTCTGCCCCAGGTCAACATGTGGTTTGTCACCATCCACCCCCCCCCTCTTCGATGCCTCTTATCCTGGCTGTCACGAGAATATACATCCTTCCTCCCAGACCTCTGCGCGGGCGTCAGGACATCATCTGAGTCTGACGCAGCCGCCCTCTTCCTCGTAACACTCTTCTACCGCCATACTGCTACCGAAGATTCCTCACAGTGAACATCAACCTCTACTGTGACCTGTCGCACAGAGCTTGGTGACTCCTCTCTGTCCCTACAGTTGCCCCTCCTTCCTTCCCGTGCCTGTCCCGCCACACTCTCCTTTAAACTCGGGCACCTTTCACGGACCAAACCATTATCCTCGCCCAAGAAGGTAAAGTTTTCAATACCTCGTCGAGCTCCTCCTCCAGCTCTTGCACCTCCTGCTGAATGAGCACTTCCTCCCCCGTCACCGGCAAATTTGGGCCATTTCCGGCTCCACACAACTCGTGCCCCACCCAAGATGCAACCACAAGAGACTCTTCTACAATTTCACTCCACAGACGGCCAAACTCCTCGGTTTCCTTTGGAATTCTCCTCTACGACATCCACACCCGTAACTGGTGCACCACCTGTTTGCGCCGGCCCTCCACTGCCTCCCACACGTCCCGCCGCCATATGGTCATACTCTCCACACAAAACCCGCATTCCGTCGCTGCCCAGCATATGCCACTAGAATTTGGGTCCTAAACTCCCGGGATCACGACATATGACGGGATCGGGGGCCTCAGTGTCATTTTGAGGGGGAATGTACCCTCCGGACGTCCCCCGTAGCACCTGCCGCCCCTTGCCTTGGGTTGCCAGATGCACGGTACCATAAGCTGCAAACACCTTCGTAAGTCCTCCTCGTCAGCCCGAAGGGGACATTGCGCAACTTCACCCACGTATAGTGGCGAGAAACGTCTATGAGTCGCACTTTGACAGCTGGAGTTACATCAATACTCACATGCTCAAATTTCGTCACTAACGACTCGTACACAGCCGTCGAATTTAACTTGACGAATAGACGATAGGCCCCATTCAGGGCCACACCATAAACCTCATCATCCTGCACTCCGTACGTTTCCCTGATGATTGCCAGAAGTAACACCTGCGCCGTAGAGGGGGAAATCGCCCCACGAAGCAGCTCCACGCCGACAGTGTTCACCCACGTCGGATACTCAGCGCCATATTGTTGCTATGAGAGCTCTCCTGACAAAACAGCAGAGGGGTGCTGTGCACAACCGCACTCCACCGCAGTCAGGCAGCGAATGCACCTCCCTTATTAATCTGATGGATTACCTGAGAACTGAAATGTCAAAAGGGAACCTCATAGGTATGGTAACCTTAGACCTGCAAAAGGCCTTCGATACTGTCAACCACAATATATTATGTAATAAACTTCATGCTATCGGTATAGGTTCTGTAGACTGGTTTAAGTCCTACCTTAGCAACAGGAGACAAATAGTCAAAATCAACAAAACAGAATCAGAACCCCTGCCGATAACATGTGGAGTTCCCCAAGGTAGTATTCTGGGTCCCTTACTATTCTTATGTTATGTCAATGATATGCCATCAGTGTCAAGTGCAACTCCTACTGTATGCAGATGACAGTGGCTCTGTTTTGTGACAGGTAAAGACCCACAAGAATTGCTAATGTTTTAACACTGGAACTGGAGTCCTGCAGCAAATGGTTAGTAGACAACAAACTATCATTACAAACCCAGGGAAAACTGAAGCCATTCTCTTTGGAACGAAACATAAACTGAGAAGGGGAAATAATTTTAATGTTCAGTGTAATGGGGAGTCCATCACTTTGGTTTCATCAGTTAAATATCTGGGAATCCCCTTTGACCCATGCATGTCAGGAGAATTGATAGGGAACAGTGTAGTAAAGAAAGCGAATGCCAGGCTGAAGTTCCTGTATAGACAAGCCACAGTGTCTACCTACTGAAGGCCTCGCAGGACCCTTTAAAAAATGCCATATGGATTACGCTTGCTTTTTCTTGGTACTCTGCCTTGACAAAAAACTGAAAGATAGACTGCAAATCACCCAAACAAAATCGTAAGATTCATCCTGGGGCTGGACCAAGAGAACATGTAGGGCCCGGATGAATTACGCAGTTGGATATGTGAATGTTGAAGACAGATAAAACAACTGAAGCTAAAAATCATGTTTATAAAATTGCTCACGAACAGTGTCCAGAATATCTTGCTGTCAATTTTGTCAAGGGGTTTGGGGAAACCCAAAGCAATCATAGTACTAGGGGGAGAGAGCAAAAACTTTGTAGTACCCACAGTCAGTGGCCAGGGTTCAAACACCTTTTAATTTTACAGCAATAAAGAATGGAACAGACTACCCACAAATGTCAAGCCAGTCAAGCTTGAACCATTCAAGAAGACTGCCAAAAAATGTCTGATGAATGAAGGCAACAGAAAGGGAGGGGAATGATTTTCTATTTTTTAGCTAAAATACGTGTAAATTTTACCTTATCCCTAGTAATGACCCGTATTGTAGATATCGTAAGACCCTCGGGTATAGATAGTCTTAATGACCCCCCGTATTGTAGA
>NW_026472900.1:0-11346 GCF_026875155.1 Cherax quadricarinatus
TTCTTTTTTTACAACCCCACATAAATATATTAAAAAACCAGGGTGACATTAACACCCCTGTCTAAGACTATTTTACCGGAAAAAAAATTCTCCTCTCTTCTACACCCCCTAACCTGGCCTCACTATCCTATAAAAGCTCTTTACACTTTAGAATTTACCCCTTTCATATACTTGCAAATCTGCCACATCTCCTCTACCACTCTTCATTGCCTTTTCTAAACCCAAAAATGCAATAAAAATTTCCCCACCTTTATCTAAATATGTTCACTATATGCTTCAATGTAAATATTTGATTACACATCCCCTACCACTCTGAAGCCTCCTTGCCGCCGCAATTTACATTCGTTTTACCCAAAATTCTTTCAATTAAAACCCCTACCGTTAAACTTTTCCTGGTAACTCAGTAAATTTATCCTCAAAAATTTTTTACAATTTTTTTGTCCCTTTCCCTTTTTATAAAGGGATATAAGCTCTCCCCCAATCCCTAGGTACCTTCCCCTCTTTCATCATTTATTAAACAAAAGTCCAACCACTCCAACACTATATCCCCCCCCTTTTTTAAAATTTTTTTGTCTGCCCCAACATTCCAGTGTTTTTACCCCCTTTCTTCTCGTAATCCCTCACTACCTCCACCCACTTACATCTGTCTTCTCACTCCTAAAAGAGGGTTTATACCTCCCTGGCCAGTGCATGAAATTACCGCCTCCCTTTCTTCCTTAACTTTTAAAATTTCCTCAAAATATTTCGCCATCACCAAATACCCCCCTCTCCCCATCTAAAACCCCCCTACTCTGTTTTTAACTGAAAAAATCCTATTTTCCCTAGGCTTTTTAAACTTGTTTAACTCACTCCAAATTTTTTCTTTTTTTCTTTAAAATTCTTGACAGTGCCTCTCCCACTCTTTCATCTGCTCTCCTTTGCACTCTCTCCCCATTTTTTTCCCTTTTTTTACTCTCCATATACTCTGTTTTCCCTTTTAACACTTTGCTTTGTAAAAACCTCTCAAAGCTCCCTTTTTTCCTTTTATCACCCCCCTTTACTTCATCATTCCCCCCAATCATCCTTTTTTCCTCCTCCCCCCACCCCCCTATAACCAAAACTTTGCCCCAATTCTAATATCTTTTTTAAAATATTCCCCCCTTTCTTCAGCCCCCCCACCATCTTTGCACTACCCCACCTTTCTCCCAATAGTCGTTATATCTGCCCCAACTTTCCCCCTCCCTTTTTTTATCCTTCACCTCCCTCTTACTTGTTGTTGCCCCTTCCTCTTTTCCCCTCCCTCTTACTTAACTGAGCTACAACTAAATAAGATCCCATATATCAGTTGCCCCTCTATAAAAAGTACATCCGGAGCCTACCCATCAACCTTTTATCCCCAAAAAAAATCTAACAAACTACTTCATTACGGCTACATCATACCTTTTATTTTTTTTACCTCTTTTCATAAAATTGTATTATTATTTCCAAATTTTTTTCTACAAATAGCTCAAATTTAAAAGGGTCCCCCCTTTACATTTACCCCGGGGCCCCCAAATTTACCTACTCTCCCTCCAAACATTTTTTTCCACTTTGCATTGAAAAACCCAACCACCATTTCTCACCCTTGATTCAAAACTCCCCCCGCATTCACTCAACATTTCCCAGAAAACTCTCTCTCTCCTCTACACTTCTCTCTTCTCCAGGTGCATACACGCTTACTATAACCCACTTTTCACATCCAATCTTTATTTTACTCCACATAATCCTTGAATTTATACATTTGTAGTCCCTCTTTTCCTGCCATGCTTATCCTTCAACATTATTGCTACTCCTTCTTTAGCTCTAACTCTATTTGAAAACCCTGACCTAATCCCATTTATTCCTCTCCATTGAAACTCTCCCACCCCCCTTCAGCTTTGTTTCACTTAAAGCCAGGACATCCAGTTTCTTCTCATTCATAACATCCACAATCATCTCTTTCTTTTCATTTGCACAACATCCACGCACATTCAGACTTCCCACTTTGACAATTTTCTTCTTCTTATTCTTTTTAGTAATCTTTACAGGAAAAGGGGTTACTAGCCCATTGTTCCCGGCATTTTAGTTGACTTTTACAACACGCATGGCTTACGGAGGAAAGATTCTTATTCCACTTCCCCATGGATATAAAAGGAAAAGTAATAAGACCAAGAACTATTAAGATAAAATCAAAGAAAACTCAGATGAGTGTGTATAAATAAACGTGTACATGTATGTGTAGTGTGACCTAAGTGTAAGTAGAAGTAGCAAGACGTACCTGTAATCTGTAATATATTTTCAAAATCATCTCTATTTCTGTAATATATTTTAAAAATCATTTCTATTTCTGTAATATATTTTTCCATTTTATCAAATGAGACCAAGAAACCGCATATACAACCGTAAAACCACATGAAAATTATTGAGAAAATTATGGCCTAGTGTGGTGAATGATTTTACAGATTTCCCATCAATGGAAAGTCAGGTTAGGGAAAGTGTTAATTTGGCAAGGAGTATAATGGGTGAATGATTTGAAGATATACAGCCAGATGATATTAATGAACTCACAGATGATGATGATGATGAATGATTGATGAAGATGAAAAAAGATGATGATGGTTGTTTATGATGAAGATAGCAATGATGGAGGAACCAACTGCAGAGATAATGATGCATGAATTCAAAGCTGCAAATAACAAGTCTATGAGGATAAAGAACCTGAGCCTGAACGACCGCTGACATTGCAAAAGATGAATCACTGCAAACTGTTGGTATATTTGCAGACTTGCTTAATGTGCTCTTGAGCAGGCGCTTGGGCCTTAGTGTCTGCTATATAAAGAACTGCAGAGTACAACAAACCAGCAGTGCATGACAGAGTACCCGAGGACTCCACTGCAACAATCAATTGATGAAGTTACTTCAACATCACAAGAGTCCCAACCTTCACCATCATGTGACCAATCCCAACCACCAACCTCGCCCCATGGGGACTACAACCAGCCTCCCCACTCACTACAGCATGTTAAGCATCCCCAACCTGACTTGAACGTAAGTAACAAATACAGTGGACCCTCGGTTATCGGCCGTAATCCGTTCCAGAAGGTCGGGCGATAACCGAAATGGCCAAAAACTGAATTGATATTTCCCATAAGAATTAATGGAAATACAATTAATCCGTTCCAGACAAAAACATTCACACAAAAAAATTATTTTTTTAACAATTATGTAAGTTTTACATACCTTTATTGAAGGCTAATGCTGGCTTCTGGAAGATAGGGAAGAGGAAAGAGGGAGGAGTTAGTGTTTGGAAGGGGAATCCCCCTCCATAAAGACTTTAGGTAGCAAAGCCTTCTCTGGGGTTACTTCCCTTCTTTGTCTTACAATGCTACCAGGACCAGCTTGAGAGTCACTGGACCCCTGCCTCACAACAAATCTGTCCATAGAGGTCTGTTTCTGGCATGTCTCTAAGATTTCCCTGAAATGGGACAGGGTTTTGTCACTGAACATGTTGCAGATATGGCTTGTTTCAGCTTGGTCAGGGTGGTGTTTCTCTACAAAAGCTTGCACCCTAGTCCACAGTGCACACACCTCTTTAATCTGTCATTTACTGCTACAGTACATTCATTGCTAACCTTAAAATATTTGATAAATTAGACACATGTGCAACTCTTGGGTATCTTTATTGAGGAAACGTTTTGCCACACAGTGGCTTCATCAGTCCATACAAAGAAGCAACATGAAGAACTGATGAAGCCACTGTGTGGCAAAATTGTTTCCTCAATAAAGATACCCAAGAGTTGCACATGTGTCTAATTTATCAACGTGTCGGTTCTCTGAACCATTCATATGCACTTAAAATATTTGTAGTCTTAATGTAGGGCAAGAGGTGAGTAGTACTTATTTGTAGGAAGTCAGTGTAGCAGTAGATGTAGGTACAATACACGTATGTAGCCCCCCCTCTGGGCTACACTACACAGCTATATTACAAGACACAAACATATTATTACAATACACAGCCATATTATTACACTACACAGCCATATTATTACCATGTTCACCGAGTTTAATTGTTTCTAATAACTACCTTTAGATGCCATCATAAACAAAGGGAAAAAGTAATGAATAATTCATGCCAAGAATTGTGAACAAATGCATATGAAGGGTGGTTACTGCACCAGTCGCCAGATTCACAGTTTTCTCTAACGCTGCATCAGAGAAATGTAATTTTTACTCTCCATCCTACTCTTCACTCGATAACATATAAACATTGAAATGTTTATATGCAATGTTTATGTGCTACATATGTAATGTGTTTCTTATATAATTTTCAATAAAATATCATAGATGGATTAATGAAAATGTCTATATTAACGTAAAATAAGACATTTAATGTGGCAACGAGTGATTATTTAAATATACATGTACATCGCATATAATAAACATTGCATGTTATATGCTATGTAACCTATTTCTTACATAATTTTGAAGAAAATATCATAGATGGATTAATAAAAATGTCTATGTTAACATAGAATAAGACATTTAATGTACCAGTGATTATTATTTAATATACATCGTATATAAACATTGCATGTTTTCATATACTATGTAACGTGTTTCTTTGGGCCCATGGTTGCTTATTTTGCAGATGTACTCGATTAATAACCACAAAAAAACAATGGATTATAGCAAAATGTTTGGATGAATGAGCAGAAGCTTCCTCACTCGCCCAGAGACAAAGCCAAACTGACTCGCAAGCGGCCCCAGCCGGCGGATGGATGCCTCCCAAATAGCTGATAACCAAATTAACGGCCGATAACCAGGCGCCGAAAAACCGGCCGATAACCGAGTTGGCCGATAACTGAACCGGCCAATAACCAGGGGTCCACTGTACTGTACGGTATTAACCCTTTCAGGGTCCTAGGCCAAATTTCAAAGTGTGCACCAGTGTCCAAGAATTTTCAAAAAATAATTTTGTTATTTTTTCTTATGAAATGGTAGAGAATCTTTTTCTGAAAGTAATAAAACAAAAAATATGAAATTTGATGAAAAACTGATGAAATTATGCTCTCGCAAATTTGGATGTGTCAGCGATATTTACGCATCAGCAATTTGCCGACTTTGACTCCCATTTTAGGCCAATTATATTACTCCAGTCAACCAAACTCTTAGCTATTTCACTAGTATTACTTCTATTCTATCGATTGAACACAAGAAATCGCCAAGTTAACTGTTTCAACTACAAAGTAAAGTGATTGGAAATTGGTAATTTGGCCAATTTAATGCAAAGTTAAAAATATTCTAATTTCAAAATAGGGTCCAGAATAAACAATGCAGGCATTCCTGGCACTTAACTAACATTTCCTCTGTTCATCAGTTACACTTTCAGGCTTTACAAATGAATTCCATTTTGATTTTTTATTCACAATGAATTTTTATTCAAACCACAAAATAGAAGATTTACTGAAATGCAATATTGTAATAATTGTAAAAATAATATCACCACATTTGTAAATGTATATCAGACCCACCAGCTTTCGTGTATTAGACGTGTGGGATCATTTGTTTACTCTTGAACATTGGCAAAAATTTAACATTTCTGCTATTTTGAGCTCAGTTTCAAGACATTTCCATTACTAAAACCAATCAAAATCATCTCTATATCTGTAATATATCTTCCATTCTATCCAATGAGACCAAGAAATCGCAAATACAACTATAAAAAACATACGAAAAAACACTGCGAAGTTGCTGTTTTAATCGAAAATTACGGTTTTTTTTCTCTCATGCACTATGTGATGCAGGATTTGTTTTATGTGGTGCACACATACCACGTAGATGTATTCTCTCATATCTAGGCCCAAATTTACCACTCACAGCTTATCAGAGTGAGCTGAGCTCATGGCATAGATCTACGGTTTGGACCCTGAACATAAAGCCGTAGATCTACGGCACGGACCCTCAAAGGGTTAACATAGCCTTGTTTTAGTTACATGTACTCTTACATTTAACTGTCTGAACCTTGCTAGAGTTCAGGTATTCCACAGAGCATCCTCAATGACAAAATTAGGTAGAAAAAAATATTATTTTTTGAAGTAGTATGATAGTAAATAAAATATGTTTGGTTTGTTGAGAGGTCTCAGGAATGAAACTTATATTTCCCACAAGTTTTTCACTCCAGAATTCATGGAAATCATTTTCGGGAATGCAACCTGCACAGATTATGAATGTCCACTGTACTGTATAAAATTTAAGCATAGTATATAGACAGATATGTAAATTTCAGAAAAAAAAAATAAATTGAAATTTAAAAATTATACACCAAGAAAGACTTTTATTAACCTTTTTTTTTTTCTTTAAGAAAAATAAGTATGAGAGTATCATATTTACTGTAGAATTAAAAGTGATAATTTTACACTTATTAACCCTTTGACTGTTTCAGGCCCCTCTCTGAAACTGTCATTCTATGTCGCCAAATATTCGAAAAAAAAAAAATTATTTTTCTTATGAAAATGTTAGGAATATTTTTACTAGTGTTTTAAGCCTAAAAAAAATTTTTTGCCATCAGTACTTACCGAGATATAGAGCCGCAAAGTTTGCAGAAATTGACGTGCGTACGGCAACAGCGGCGACTGCCGCCCACCCGGTATTCTTTTATTTACTCTAATTCAAAGGTTTCTTGCATTTTTCAAATTTTTCTTTCCAGGTAACTTATGTGGCCTGTGAGACCAATGTAAGGTGCATTGTTCAAATATACACTCATTATTTACAACACAATAACAGAACAAACTTTTATCACTATTAGTTTGTGTATACACTTTGTTTACACAAACAAACAATACAAAACAATGTTTATTACTATTGTTCCATAATATAATATACATATGTACAGTCACTAACCACGTTCCTAGAACTGCTGCAGCTTGTGGAACTCTTTGAAACATGGGTATATGCAGAGGGGCACTTCACACTCCTCACACATAAACGAGTGTCTCTGCGTGTTTGTGGGCGTTTTGTGGTATGCATACATACATAACACCTCTTCTGAGCATTTTTCTTGGCAGTAGTAGGAGGCAGTTGTATGGGGTAGTGATCACCAGGCCTCAAACGAGATGACGTCTGTGGGCGCTGGTCTATTGCAGGAGTTGCTCCTTTGTACTTTGCAATTTTTTTGTCTGATTACTGACAGGCAAAATTCACCATATTTTTGGTGTTTGTTGGTCTTCAACTTGTATTATGTTATAAGCATTTAGCATAGAGATATCAACAAGATGGAAAAAAAGTTTGATATACCACTTATAACTCTTGCGTACACAGTCTGCAAACCCAATCTGCATGTCACATTTGTCCACTAAGCGCATATTGAGGTTGTAGTCCATGACAGCTGCAGGCTTTAGAATGGGTTCATTGGTCTCTCTGTTGTCCCTGCCACTGGGTACCATTTCGTTTGTGTGAACTGATGTCAACAATGTGACATCACGTTTGTCATGCCACCGAAATGCCATGATGTCATTGGCAGCAAAGGCTTGCACCTCACCTCTGCGAGTGCCAGCGTCGAACCTTGGGATATGTTTGCGATTACCACGCACTGCGCCACACACGTCTGTCAAGTTCACTCGCAAGAAATTTACTGAGTAAGGGGCTTGTGTACCAGTTATCAGTAAATAACATATGCCCCTTACCAAGATATGGTTCCATCATTGTTCGAACCACATCACCAGAGATACCCAATAACTTCATGGTATCTCTCAAAGTATTACTGCCCGTGTACACAATAATATCTAAAACAAGACCACTTCTGCAATCACACAGTACAAATAGCTTTATACCAAAGCGTTTCCTCTTGCTTGGTATATATGCTTGAATGAGAGTCTTCCTTTGAATAAAATCAAGGACTCATCAATAACAAGCTTCCTGAAGGGATAAAAATACATGCAGCACTTTTGTTTCAGGTACATAAACACATTTCTTATCTTATATAACCTGTCGCTTCTGTCAGGCCTGGTTTTGTCTGAAAAGTGTAACATTCGCAACAGTATCAGGAAACGATTGACACCTATAATGTCACTAAAACCTGGAGTTGAAATCAGGCGATCTGTTGTCCAGTATGTGGTGACAGTGTGCTTATACACATGTGGCATAAGCATTATTGTGGCAAAAAACAGGTACATCTCTGCCACAGTTGTCTCCTTCCACTTGTGTAGCCGTGATTTTGGTGAGAGAATTGTATTTGCCATGGTGTAATCACAGTATGTATTTGTTTCCCTGACAAAGATGTCCATCAGGGGTTCATCGAAAAATAACTCAAAGCAGTCCAGTTCACTGGCATTGTTCCCAAGTGGACAAGATGGCTTTTATTTCCACTTTGTGTTTCATCAAAGTCATGGGGACTGGGAACAAACTCGTCACCGTCCTGCAATCCCAGATGCGGTCTGCTGGTGGGGTCTGGATATTGTAAACCCTGGTTGTGGCTGTGCAGGTTGTGGTGGTGCAGGTTGTGGCAGTGTGGGGTAGGGTGAGGCTGGTTGTTCTGCTGAGTCAGCCGCGTGGCTAGTAGCGTGGCCCGGTGATGGTGCCACATGGGCCGTGCCACCCTCACTATCACCACCACTGCCTCCTCCCTCACTGTCACCATTTTATACCCATCGTTACAATATTGTCATCTTCACTATCAGGTCGTGGTGTTGGGCCACGGGAATGTGCTCCCAGAGTTTCTCCTTCCCTTGGAACAACATATGAAACACTACCAGACCGCATGCTACGTCGTACATACTGGTGCTTCACTGGGGAATATTCACTCTCACTGTCACTAGAACTGCTTTCAATGACCTTGAAATCACTATCACTATCACTATCACTGCTATCATCAGGGTGTTGTACACGACCAAATAGTTTCCTCTTTCGTCCTGGTACAGGCGAACGTGAACGTGAACAAGCCGGCACAGCACCAGAGGTCGAAGGTTGTGGGTCATCTGGGTTTTGTCACTATTTACGTTATCCTGGGCACTTTTTTCGGTAACACTCACTTGAAAACCTTGAATTCACTGTCACTGACACTTTCATCGCTGTTAGAGCTATCACTTGGGAACAAAAGACCTCCAATCCGCCGAGGAGTGAGGAACTTCTTACCGAGAGGCATGGTGAAAATGGAATGACAACATGGCGTTCCCACAATGCACCGCTAGGTCCCAGATTTTTTTCACAGGGTGCACACCGACCACTGAGACCCATTCTCTCCCGTGTAGGCCTACCCGGCCTTTGGCGCTCGATTGAAGCCGCTAGAATTTGTGCGTATAAATACATCAGAAAACATTGGCTCGTAAGACGTATTTATACGTCGGAAACAGTCAAAGGGTTAATGGGAGTAATTCTAATGTTCAATGTGATTGCTTTTTCCTTGGAAAGTTTAATGCTTTTCCTTGGATGAAAAGTTTAATACATGAAGCAATTTATGTTACCTGCAGAGATCATACTCTACATACAGTTGGTTTTTGTTGCCATCTATAAAGTAAAGGTTCTCTTGGAGATCTGTTCTTGTTAAGCAAGATATTTCAAGGATCATTTTGTAATTTCAGTAAAGGCTTCCCTCACCAATTGCAACAGACGTGTTCCTGGGCCATAGTGCATAAAGCAAAGTCACACAAAGTAAACCAATCAAAATTAAACCCAGGAATTGGTTCTGGAGCTTTGCAAATTCCCCACTGCTTAAAAAATACTTACCAAAATAAGAGGAACTTACCATATACTGTATGCACCAAGAAATCATTTAAAAAAACAACTTGCTATGGCTGATAAACAATGCTATAATCTAAAATTCAGTCATAATCCCCATGCAAAACAATGAGCATGCCAGATAGGCACTAAGTATCCGTACACCAAACATGCACACAGTAAATAAACGAGAAAAACAATCCAAAAATACAATCACATGCTTCACTCTTATAAAACAACTCCCCCTCTTCCCTCTACCAACATCCAACCAGCTTGTCAAATGTCTCTCCAGACTGAAATGCACACATCATAAACCTTGGAATGTCAATCTCTCTACTACTTTTTCCTCCTTCCCTCCATCCCCTAGTCTGGCCAAGTCTGGCCATTTAAGCACTTTCCTTTGACTAAACACCAGACACTTACCAATAAACTGAAAACAAACCACAGAGTTTTATTCAAAATATTCTCACTGGATTTCTCATGCCTTTTGAGATATTGTTAAAAACCAAGTGGTGATGGGCATGGGCAATTGCACAAGAGCACAGTAGGGCTCTGCTTTACGTTGTTTTGCTTATGGTGTTCCGCTAATACGGCGATTTCAAATTATGACCACAACTCTCTACACAGCTCCCCGCCTTTCTAATACGGTGCGTCCCACCCAGTTTGTTTACATCCTCTGTGAGCACATCTTTCTATTATGTCTGGAAACTTTCCAAAATTCCAAGCGTTTTCAAGCTATTGCATATTTTATATGTATGTATACTCTGATAATTATACTTATGTGTACCTGTACCTAAATATACTTATACACTGTGCTGGCATGCAGGTACACATTAAAATCACCAAGTGTGTCCCTCTAAATGCCATAGTAATAATACTAATAGTACGTAATAATAACTCTTGGGCACATTAAATGTCTTTACGTTAATATAGACATTTTCATTAATCCATCTATGATATTTTCTTCAAAATTATATAAGCAACATGTTACATAACATATAAACATGCTATGTTTATATGCTATGGAGGTGTGGTAGCCAGGCGGAGGGAAAATATTACGTTTTCTCTGGTCCAGCACCAGAGAAAATGTGTATGAATCTGCGTTTGGCCCAGTCACTCCCCTTAACACATTACGCTTTTGTTTACAATTCTCGGCATGAATTATTCATTACTTCTCCGTTCGTTTATAATGACATCTAAAGGTAGCTGTTAGAAACGATTATACTCAGGGAACAAGGTATGTTGATGGTAATAATATGGCTCTGAGCCACATTAAATACCATGTAGCTATGTAGGTAGGTAGGTGCAGCTATTGTAGCCAGGCAGACTACATAGTTACATCTACTGGCTACCTACACCTGACTTCTACATTAAGACTACACATATTTTAAGGTAAATAAAGAGTGTACTGTACATGTATTTTCTCTCTCTCTGTGCTGCTTTAAATATCGTATATTAAGTTTGGGACGAGGAGCCAGGGCTACCTATATCTGACTTCCTACAAGTAAGTGCTACTCACCTCTCACACTACATTAAGACTACAAATATTTTAAGGTAAGTAATGAATGAATTGTGTATTTTACTTCTTATTGTGTTTTTTTAATGCCCCAGTTATATTACTAAAATTAATAAAAGGTA
>NW_026472901.1:0-11755 GCF_026875155.1 Cherax quadricarinatus
CCACAAATCAAGAAAGGTTTTAGGTAAGGTTGATATTGAGTTAAGGCCCTGTAGATATAGATTGCACAGTAGTAAGTGGGATGATGAACTGGGAGTAAGTTTGTCTTGAAAGGGGGGGGGTTGTTGCCAGGGTATTTAGTGTTATTCTTACTGCAGCTTTTTGTTGGGTTATTTTTGGCTTTAGGTGTGTTGCTGCATTTTGACCCCAAGCACAATGCATAGGTGAGGTATGGATAAAAAATGAGGGGGTTTAGTGTGGAAAGGCTTTTGCGGCACGTAGTATCGTATTTTGGGAGGTAACCCGTTTTGGATACTTTTTTGGTATATCTGGATAGGGGTGCTGAAATTCAGGTTTTGTAAAGGTATAAGCCGGGAAATTTTCCCCCATTATTTTGGAAATTTAGAGTGTTGTCAATCTTAATGTTAATTTGTGCATCCCTCTTGCTCCCAAAAATAATTATAGGTTTTGTCAGTTTTAAGCAAAAGTTTTTTGGTTCATCCAAGTCGATTTTTTTAATCAGCTCCTATTCAAAATGGTTTTGGGGGTGGCAAGATTTGGGTGAGAGATGACAAAATCGGTCATCAGAAAGAAAAGGGGTTTCGGGTGTTGGGTAGTTTGGAAGGTCATTGATGTATAGGGGAAAAAGAGCAGGGACCAAGGACATTCCCGCGAACTCCAGTATAAAAGTCCGTGTTGGTGCTGTCTTTAAGGTGACGAATGATATTATTAGTAATGTAGATTTGAAATAAGCAAGCGCATGGCCTTTTCCGTAGTGATAAATTTTGTGGAGTGGATGTCGGGTCTACTGTTCAAAAGCTTTTTTGGGTAAAAAAATTCCTAGTGATTTTCCTTATTTTCCAATGCGTGTAAAGCAGACTAGCATTTTTTTGTTGATATTTGGGTTTTTTTTTTTCCCGAAAACCAAACTGCGGGGGTTGGGGGTATGTTTTGAGCCCTTTTTAAATGAATACAGTCTCCTGTCACGAGTTTCTAAAAAATTTTGGATAGCAAAGGTAAGTTAGATATTTGGGCCATAGTTTTTTAAGTCTGTAGGGTCACCACCTTTTTTATTGGTGTAACCCCTTTCCACTTTAGTAGTTTCGGGGAAAGGGGTTTGTTCTATGCTTGTTAAAAATAGTGAAAAAGCATGGAAAGGACTGGGCCCCCCCGCTTGTAGTAATGGGGGACATGGGAAAAGTTCCCCAGTTATTTTTAGTGCTTTATGTCTCATGACTTCCGGGCTCAGTTGGTGCAAGATAGAAGGAAATTAGGGAATTCCCATTAGGTATCCCGGCTGGGCATTGGATGTGGGATTTTACTGCGAGTTTGATCCTATGTTTGAGAAAACCCTTTATCTTGTTAGCGTGTCAGTGGGTGTAGTGGTGTTTCATTTGTTTTGTTAGGCAATTTTCTTGGTTTTTTTTCTTTTTTGGGGCCCCAGAAATTGAGAGAGGTTTTCCAGGTCTTTTTTATATCTCCCCTTTGTGTTGTGAATCTCTGGAGTGTTAGTTGTTTGGTTGTTTTATTACTTGGTGAGAGTGAGAATGGTTTAAGAGTATCTTTGTTTTTCAAGCCCCGTTTATATTGCTTTTCATATTGTTTTTTCTTGTAAATGGTTTTCGAAGGGTTGGCGGGTTTTACCCAGGGGCAACCAAGCCGTTTTTTTTGTGATCTTTTTTTTTTTTTTTATAGGAAAATTGTTTTTGTATAGTATAAGTAAGGTTAAAAAAAATGTTTTTGTCCAGTCATAAATTACCTTTGGGCCCTTTGGGGTTTTTCCCTGTGGGCCCAAATTCCAACGGGTTTTCTGGGTAAAAGTGTGAACTTCCTTACTGGGGCCCTGTCATGGATTCTAAATGGGACTTTGTTGTATTCAATGGGGGTTTTACAATGTTTGTAAGGGGGAAAGGTAGGGTAGGGGTCTGTAGTGCTATCTGTGATTTCCTGATTTAAGGGGGTAGTATTTTTGGTCCAAAATGTGGTTTTATTATGGTTTCCCACTTTTTTCAGGGCCCGGGTTTTGGTTTAGTTATTGTTGGAAATGAAAAAGTGTTTGTTAAAATTTTTTGAGGGAAATCATTTTTACATGCTGAGCACAAGAAAGCCAGGGTTGATTTTGAAGGTTCCAGCAAATAAAAGGGTTGGTGCTTATTCATTTGTCTGTTTTTATATGATTTTTAAATTTTCTCACTAAAATTTTTGGGAGTTTTTTTGGGGGGTACCCCGGAAAATTGGCACACCGATTTTTTTATAGGTTTCTTAAGGTTTTTACGAAAAAATTTGCAAAAGGGTTTTCTCCATTTTCCCATCACTAAAGAAAAGTGGTGTAAACAAGAAAATTGGTTAGAGAAATAGTTGCAATACCCCCCCAACTTGGTTTGATCTCAGTTGTGGTTTTGCGGGAATCCTGGAAGGGGGTTTAGATATCTATTGTGCCTGCTTAAGCCAGTTCCATAAGAAAAATGCAGGAGGGGGGGTTTTTTAAAGTAAATTAAAAGGGGGTGCCAGGGGTCACCTGGGTTTTTTGGTTTAAAAGGACCTTTTTTGTTGTAGTTAAGTACGGGACAGACTTTTAGTATTTTTTTAGGTTTGTGCTGGTTTTGTGATCCCTGTGTAAAAAGGGGCCTTTTTTGTATCCTATGCTCCTGCGCAAACCTCCAAAGGATGGTTTGGGGGGTCCCCACAATAAATAGCCCCCTTCGGGGGGAAAAATAAAAATCTAATTTTTAAAAAAGGGAAAACCCTTTTCCCTTTCTCTTTCCACCTAGATTTGATCGGGATGTTGATCTCGGATTCTGTGAGTTTGGGGGAAAAAATTTTAAAGCTTCAATTTTTAGTCCCCCTAATAACCCCCGGCAAAAGAAAGGGTTTGGGGGGGGCAAGAAAGTTTTTTCCGGCTTTCAAAATTTGCAGTTCATAAATTTAACAAAACCCCACCCAAAAGGCAGCAGTAAAAAAAAGATAAAAAATTCCCCCCCGGCCAGCATACTCCCCCCAATTTTTAAAAATCTGAATTGTTTCCCCGTTAAAAAACATCCATACTTATTCATGTCCCCAAAACTAAAAACAGAAAAATTACACGAAAATTAAAAACCCCCTCCACTAAAAACTTCTCCTCACCAATAAACAGGAACTTGACCACAACACAAGCCCAAAATTTTTTGATAAAACCCGTGTCCATATTACACTGTGTAAAAACCCTTATGCAAAAAAGGGCCCCCAAAATAGGGAAATTCTTCCCAAAGAAGATGTTAAAATAACCCTTCCTGAAAAATAAATTTTAAGGGACTTGATTTAAAGAAATCTAATGACACTTTGCAAATAAACCATACCCCCGGGGGGATTAAACCCCGCGGGTTCAACCCCGGCCGGGGGTTGGGTTTAAAATTAAGACTTTTTCCAAACCCACTTAATCCCCCTAGATTAAATGCTAAATACCCCCTCCCACATATTTAAATTTTTCTCCCACATTATAACGTAAACAATCACTTTAAACCCTTTTTTAACCCTTGTTGACAGGAATAAAATTTGAATGTTTTTTTTTTCCACAAAAATTTTTAAATTATTTTTAATATATCTTTTGTTTTATACAAATTTGTTTCATTATAATTAATAATTATTAAAAATTTTGGAAAAAAATGTATTTTTCTTACGAAAAACTTGATAAAATCCTTTAGTTTAAGTAGAAAAAAGCCAATAATTTTAATTTGGCCCATAATGCCAAGGCATAATAGAGGTTCCTTGCATTGAAAACCCACTTTTGTAAATACAAAAATCCGAAATGTTTTGTTTGAAAAGGAAAATAAAATAAATAAATTCTTTTCATAGGAATATGTTTTTAGAGAAGCCACCCCGAATATGTATTTTATAGTAAAGGGTGGCTTTGGTGCTGGCTCTTATCTGTTTTTTTTTTGTACCCTCTGTATGTGTGTCAAATTGGTAATAAATAAAAAATAAAAATCTAAAAAAAAGCCCGGAAAAGGATTTAAATTTCCATTAAAGGGCCTTTAAAATCCCTCGGGGATTTCGGGCCTGAGACACTTGTCTCATTACTTTCCCCGCCGGGGGGGAACATTACAGGAGGGGCACCTATCATGGGCTTTATTTTTCAAAGCCAACTCCATTTGTCAGCTTTTTTTTTTAATTTTCTATTTTAAATTATTAAAAATTTTTTTTTAAAACGGTTTAGGAGGGAACCCGGTTTAGCCCTTTTAAGGGGTGAGAGTTGGGAGTCACTCTCTGGGGGGTTTGGAAAGGGTTTGGCTCCACCTGATCTGATTAGGAACTTCTAGTTCCTTTTTCCCTTTTCCCAAAAGGAACTCTTTTTAATTTTTCTTTCAGGGGCCCGGGCTTCGGGAAACAAATCTTCCCCAAAAATTGCGCAGCCCCCCCGCAAGCGCAACGGGCCCCTCCTATTTTCTTGCCTTCCCTGGGCCTATCCGAAAATCCCATAAAGGCCCAAAATTTGAAATTTCGTTTGCAACAAAAATTGAAATTTACTATAGTTACATAAAAACAGGGGGGTTGACGAAACGAAAGGGGACTAAATTTGACAGAAAGGGCCGGGGAAATTCAAGTACCAGACCTGCTCCCAGCTTGCCCCAAAACCCCGCCCGTTTTCCACTAAATAAAATAACGGGACCTCCATAAAAACTGCACCCATTTTTAACGGGAAGACAACAGGGCGGGAAATTGATAAAAACCTTAAATCCCCAAAGGGAAAATCCCAGGTCTTAAGGGAAATTTTTTGTCAGTCCCAAAAACAGTGAAAAGTTTTGGGCCCTTTTAAAAACTGGCTGACCGGCTTTAAAAACAGCAGTTTAAACTGCCAGACGCCCAACTAGCGAAGTGAAACTCCATTTTTACTGACGTTCATTTTTAAACATTAAAAATCATTCTGTACCACCATCATATCACCTGAAACCAGTGCTAACGAGAGGGAAAAACAGGAGACATCGCCAAATCAACAGTATAAAACCTCCAAGGAAATGGGACTTTTTCCCCTCAGTGCCACCCGGGGAGAAAGAAGTAAATTTTTTTTTAAAAAACAGCCCAAGGTTAATTTTTTTAGTAGCTGACCTATATTAGCTGCCCATTTGTACTTTTGAGAAATCATAGCAAAAACGCCAAAAATATCATAAAACCCCAAAAAAGTCAGGTGGTAGGGGGCTTTAAACCCCCCTAAGTTTTTTAAAAAATGGCTGATTCAGCAAAACGGGTCAGGAAAGCCCAACAACACCAACCAATCCCCAAAATGGAATGAGGGGGATTTGGAAGGAAAAAAACCCCTGGATTAAACCTTTTGATTTCCCAGAAGGGAAAGGATTTAAGAAGTTAATTGGGGAAGCCAGATGTAAAGTGTGATGGGGGGAGGGGGTTTAAAGGGGGTTTAATGAAAGGGGTTTTTTTGGAAATTTAAAGGGAAAAGTGAGCAGGAAGGGGTTTTTTGAAAAAAAATTTTTTAAACTATTTTTAAAATTCGGGTTTTTGATTGCTAAAGCAATACAATTTTTGACTAGGGATGGAAAAAGAGAAAAAAATTTTATTTTTGGGTTTATGGAGTAAAAAAAAGCGAAGAGTGAAAAGGCGGGGGAAATTAGAGGGGGGTTACGGGCCCAGCCAAAATTTTTAAAATTTATATTTCTTTTAAATTTCCTTTGAAGAAAAAAATTTCCATTTCATGGGGGTTTGGGAAAAAGGTGAATGGGTAAACAGCGCCCTGGAAGAAAAAAGAAAAAACCAGTTCCCACCCCTCCCGAAAAGTAAACCTCACTATGCCGCAAGGTAGGCAACCCCCCATACCTAAACAAAAAAAAGGGGAAAACCAAACCTCTTATTGTGGGCGCTCTTAAGTGGTGATACCCAAAATTTAACCCGGACCTAAACTATTGGGCGGGCCCCAACAGAAAAATGAGGGCAATAATGACTGTCTAGTAGCTAGGGGGTGATAACCTTTAATCCATAGGTAATTTCATACTAGGTCAATTGAGACAAAAACAGCCATTATTTTTTCAAACACTACCAAAAAGATGGATACACTGTACTAAAGTTGCATGAAAAAAACCCGAAAAGGGGAATTAAGTAAAATGTGTAAAGGGGGGGGGGGGCATGGGTGGATGTATGTACAATTATACAACGGTGCCCGAATTCAAATTTTTTGTTAAAAAAGCCAATTTGGGACAGTTACCCTTTAGCAGTGATGACATTGAATTTTTCCTAATTTAATACAAATGGGCCCCAAAAATTGGGGCCCTAAATTTTATGATTTTGAAATTTTTTTATGAAAACAAGGGCCCTTTCCCTTTTTTTATGTCCAAAGCAAGATCACTTCTTCCCAAATTGGCAGGATTAGGATTCTAGTAACAAAATTAGGGCGGGGAAGTTATAACCATCTTGAATCTTGGGGGGGGGGGGGGGGGGTTTATACGGTGACTGAAAGACGAGGTCAAAATAGATGGTTTTCCAAAATTAAAAAGCTTAGATAGGGAAAAGAAAGGGTGGTGGGGGGGATGGCCCCATTTTAGAAACGACCCTTTGCTTTTTTAACCCAAGACCTTTATTTAAATAACAATAAACTGGAGATTCTATGGTTTTTAAGTGCGCTTCCTAAGACCAAACCCAAAATTTTGTAGGGAAAAAGTTTTCCGCCCTCCTTTCCCCGGACCAGTTTTAGGGAAAAATTTTCCAGAGTCTTGTCCCCGGAGTTTAAAAAAAATTTCGAGGGCAATTTACTGGGCGACTTCAATATCTGTTTTTAGCAGCAAAATAACGGGCTTTTGCCAAAAGGTATAACAAAATTTTTTGATTAAATAGTTACACTCAACTTTTTTAATAAATCCAAAACCCGGGTACAAAAGTTCTCAGCCCCCCTAAATTTACCACATACTTTGGGAAACCCCTCCAGAAACATTTGTCAGTCAGGGCATTTCCCCAAAGGGCTTATGATCATTTCATCATTTACTGCACCAGGAAAATAACTAGGGATGGGGTAGGGCTACCAGGAAAAATAAAAATGAGGTTTTAAATAGAAACTTCAGTTTAAAAAAACACCCGGGAAATAGGCTAAACCCAAATTTTGTCTGGACAGAGATAACAAGTTGCCCCGGCGTAAACGATGCCCGGGGAAAAAATTTAAAAAAAATGTTCACTAAAACCCTCCTTGATAATATTGGGACCAGTTAAAGGGTTAGGATTAAACGAAAGAACTGAAACCCCGGATGAATACTGAGATATTTTGATAATTAAATTCAGAGACCCGCTGCTTTAAAAAATTTAAAAGGGAAACAGACAGGGTTTTTTGGGAGCACTTAAAAGAATTCCAAAAGGGGGAGGGAAAAGGTACAGAGACTTTTAAAAAGGGGCAAAACAAAGCACTACGCTCAAAAAAGGAAAATATAAGCATAACCCCCGAAAGCCCCTGGATCAACCCAAAAAAAGTTGGGGTATAGCCCATAAGCCAGTGGGGAAAGGGCAAAAATAGACTCACATCGATTTGAGGGATGCCAACGAAAATCTTTAAGGTGGCAAAATTTGCTTTAATTTCATACTAACATCTGTTTTCAAACACCTAGTAATTTAAAATACCAGCTGCATCAAAATTTCCTTTTAAAAACAGATCTGATAAATTTTAAACATATTTTTCCAATAAAAGGGGTCCCCCCCCCCCCTTTTCAAATAAATAAGGTAATTTAGACTTTATTAAAAAAAACTAAGGAAAGGGTTAAAAACCCAAAAAAGAACACAGGCCCCCGATAACATCCCCTCTAAATTCCCAAAAGATGGGGCTTTGAACTGTCAATCCCCTTTTCTCACATAATAAATTTTTATTTAATTTTACCATTAAAACAAATTTTCCCGGGGGTGGGGTTTAAAAGGGGCCAAGTTACTTCCCACTTTAAAGAAAAATAGTAGGTCTGATGTAAGAAAATATAGGCCCCCGTTTGTATACTCAGTATAATATTAAAAAAATTTTGTGGGGGGGCGGGGTATTTCTCAATAGTTAAGTACCTTAATGACAACAACATTTTTCCCCCCAGTAAACAATTGGGGTTTAAAGATCCTACCAAAACCCACACCCCCCTTATTAATCCCGATGGATTTCCTTTAGAACTGAAATTCAAAGGGGAACCCATGGGTGGTTAAACCTTTTGACCTGCAAAAGGCCTTCGATACTGTCAACCACAATTTTTAGTAATAAAATTTAAACTATCGGTATAGGTTTTGTAGACTGGTTTTTAATCCCACCTTAGCAATAGGAGACAAATAGTCAAAATCAACAAAAAAGAATCAAAAACCCCGCCGGGTTAAATGTGGAGTTCCCCCAAAGGAGTTAAATTTGGGTCCCCTTTTTAAAAATTATGTTTTGTCAATGATTTGCCTATCATTTTCAAGTCAAACTCCTACTGTAGCAGTGACAGTCGTGTTAGTGTCAGGTAAAGACCCACAAGATATTGCTAATGTTTTTTAAAAACCCGGAATGGGGGTCCCCAAAAGGTTAAATAGACCAAAAAAACTATCATTACACCTAGGGGAAAAATGAAACCCTTTTTTTTTTTGGCACGAAATAAACTGAAAGGGTAAATTTTTTAAAAGTTCCCCTTTAATGGGGAGGGCCCCCCCCTTTGGTTTTCATCAGTAAAAAATTTGGGAATCCCCCTTTGGGCCCAAGCAGTCAGGAGAAATTTAATAGGGAACAGTGTAGTAAAGGGAAAACAATGCCCGACTGAAGTTCCTGTATAGACAACACAGTGTTTTTCCTTTGAGGCTCGCAGGACTTTCTAGCCCTTATACAATGCCATAGGATTTTCCCTTTCCTTCTTGGGACTTCCTTGACAAAAAAAAATGAAGATAACTGCAAATCAAACCCCAAAAAAAATCGTAAGATTCATCCTGGGGCTGGGACCAAAAGAAAAATTTTAGGCCAGGATTTAATTAAAAGCGTTGGATATGCTGAATGTTGAAGACAAGTAAAACAACTGAAGCTAAATCCCCGTTTTATAAAATTTTTCCCCACAAGGGAATGTTTCCCAAAAAAATTTTCCGTTTAATTTTTGTCAAGGTTGGGAAAAAAAGCAATTTATGAACTAGGGGGAAAGGGGAAACCCCCAATTTGTATACCCACAGTCATTTGGGCCCGGGCTTCAAACAACCCTTTTTTTTGTACAGCAATAAAGGAAAAGGGAAAAGACTTTCCCGGGACATGCCAAAAACAAGTCAAAGCGCGAACCAGTTTAAGAAGAGTGCCAAAAAAGGGGTTGATGACTGTACTAAAGAAATTTAGGGGGAAAGAAATTTTTTTTTTTAGCTAACATACGGGTAAATTTTACCTTATTCCTTGTAATGACCCTCGTATTGTAGATAGTCTTAATGACCTTGGTGGGCGCAGAAGTTTTTTTAGTAGGATTAAAAAGATGTTTTTCTTTAAATTTTAGACAATAAAAAATATTATAACCTTTTTTACTATAAAAAATAAAAGGGAAAAGGGCCCCCAAAGGGAAAAAAAGTCACTCTGTCTGGGTTTTTTTGGGTTTTCCTAGGTTTTCTAACATATGCTGTAAGTAAAGATAATTCTTGTAACTGAAATTTTTGTATCGTAAAAAACTTTTCTAACATCGGGAAGTCGGGTTTGAATTTCTGCGTAAGGTGTTTGTGGCCCCCCGATAAACCCAAAAAAACAAACAAGCGGGGTTTTTTTGTTGTGTTACCTGGGTAAGTAAGTAAAATTTTTTCGTTGGAAAAGGTTTCATAGAATTATCTTTTCATGGGGCATATGTGTAGAGAACCTGGGAAAAACCTGGGGTTAAACCCCAACAAAAATTTTAAGGAACCCCCGGGGTAAAACCCGGGATAACCCAAAAAAAATCCCGACAGGGGTGACTTTTTTCCATTGTGGTTTTCGTGTTTGCTGGACCAGTCAGCTGTTGCCCGGTTTAGTAAACTGTTGCTGGATTTAAGAAAAGTTTTGCTGGGTCAGTCAGTGTTGAAAGGTTTAGCAGCTGTTTGGGGTGGATAAATCACTGTTGTGGGGCATCGCTGTTGGGTGGATCAGTCAGCGGTTGCCCGGAAAACAGTCAGCTGTTTTTCTGAATTTAGTCCCCTGTTTTCTGGATCAGTCCCGCTGTTGCTGGACCCCTCAACTGGTTTCCCGGATCCCGTCAGCTGTTGTGGATCAGTCCCGCTGTTTTCTGGACCAGTCAGCTGTTGCTTGGGTCGGGCCGGCGGTTTTCTTTGGGCCGTCCCGCTGTTCTGGATCAGTCAAATGTTGCCGGGTCAGTCAGCTTTTGCTGGGTCAGTCAGCTGTTGCTAGATCAGTCAGCTGTTGCTGGACCAGTCAGCTGTTGCTGATCAGTCACTGTTGATGGATCAGTCAGCTGTTGTGGATCAGTCAGCTGTTGCTGGATCAGTCAGCTGTTGCTGGATCAGTCAGCTGTTGATGGATCAGTCAGCTGTTGCTGGACCAGTCAGCTGTTGCTAGATCAGTCAGCTGTTGCTGGACCAGTCAAGCTGTTGCTGGATCAGTCACTGTTGCTGGATCAGTCAGCTGTTGCTGGGTCAGTCAGCTGTTGCTAGATCAGTCAGCTGTTGCTGGACCAGTCAGCTGTTGCTGGATCAGTCAGCTGTTGTGGAATCCAGTCAGCTGTTGATGGATAAGTCAGCTGTTGCTGGATCAGTCAGCTGTTGCTGGATCAGTCAGCTGTTGAGGATCAGTCAGCTGTTGCTGGATCAGTCAGCTGTTGCTGAATCAGTCAGCTGTTGCTGGATCAGTCAGCTGTTGCTGGAACCTGTCAGCTGTTGCTGGATCATCAGCTGTTGCTGGATCAGTCAGCTGTTGCTGGACCAGTCAGCTGTTGCTAGATCAGTCATGTTGTTGCTGGACCAGTCAGCTGTTGCTGGATCAGTCATCTGTTGCTGATCAGTCAGCTGTTGCTGGATCAGTCAGCTGTTGCTGGATCAGTAGCTGTTGCTGGATCAGTCAGCTGTTGCTGATCAGTCAGCTGTTGCTGGATCAGTCAGCTGTTGCTGGATCAGTCAGCTGTTGCTGGAAACCCGTCAGCTGTTGCTGATCAGTCAGCTGTTGCTGGGTCAGTCAGCTGTTGCTAGATCAGTCAGCTGTTGCTGGATCAGTCAGCTGTTGCTCGATCAGTCAGCTGTTGCTGGATCAGTCAGCTGTTGCTGACCAGTCAGCTGTTGCTGGACCAGTCAGCTGTTGCTAGATCCCGTCAGCTGTTGCTGGATCAGTCAGCTGTTGCTAGATCAGTCAGCTGTTGCTGGATCAGTCAGCTGTTGTTAGATCAGTCAGCTGTTGCTGGATCAGTCAGCTGTTGCTAGATCAGTCAGCTGTTGCTGGATCAGTCAGCTGTTGCTGGATCAGTCAGCTGTTGCTGGATCAGTCAGCTGTTGCTAGATCAGTCAGCTGTTGCTGGATCAGTCAGCTGTTGCTAGATCAGTCAGCTGTTGCTGGATCAGTCAGCTGTTGCTGGACCAGTCAGCTGTTGCTGGACAGTCAGCTGTTGCTAGATCATCAGCTTGTTGCTGGATCAGTCAGCTGTTTTCTAGATCAGTCAGCTGTTGCTGGATCAGTCAGCTGTTGCTGATCAGTCAGCTGTTGTGGATAGTCAGCTGTTGCTGATAGTCAGCTGTTGCTGGGTAGTCAGCTGTTGCTGGTCAGCAAAAATGTTTGGGAAATCCTGTTTTCGGGCCAGTAGCTGTTGCTGATCATCACTGTTGCTGGATCATAGCTTTGCGGGTCAGTCA
>NW_026472902.1:0-10074 GCF_026875155.1 Cherax quadricarinatus
ACAACAACAACTACATTGCAGTTTAAAAAACAACGAAAACCTTTAAAAATGTACTTCACTAAGTTTAGAACCGACCTTAAACCCAAACAATTCAATAACTACAATACAACTTGGTGATCAATTTAAATCACAGCTACAACAATGTTTGTAAACCCCACTGCAACATTACTCTTGCATTTGAGATCCTTCACCTAACCTCAACATTACCCCAATTAAATGTCACCTAACGTTATCTCCCCATTATTTTAAGTACGTAGTTGTAGTATCTAGTTATCCTTCGATGTAATTTTCTAGTTCTAACATTAAACGTGCTTGTAACAATTTACAAACTTTATTTCTGATATTTTTAACTTAAGATTTTAAACCCCGAAAATTTTAGTACCAGTACCCTCTTCTTGAATTTTTAAACAATGATAATTATTTAGAGAGAGAGGAAGAGAGAAAAGAGAGAAAAGGGAGAAGAGGAGAGACGAAGATAGAGAGAGAGAAGAGAGAGAGAAGAGAAAAGAGAGAGGGGGGGGGAAGAGAGAGGAGAGAGAAGCTCTCCTGACCCCCAACCCTATTGAGAATATATGGATAATAACCAAACACAGGTTGGCAGAACAAGACTGTTCAACTGTGGAGAAGCTAATTCATGCTGTTATTAGGACCTGTTTATCACGATGTAGAACTTAAACCAAAATGTTGTTCAGTATTGGTAGTCATATCTCTTATTTAAATGAAAAATCAGTCATATCATTACCGTGTTTTTTTTTGTTCAAATTAAGTTGTGAGGAGAAACAAAAAAAAAAAACAGATTTTGCGAGTCTCTTTACCCGGACCCCAGAGAAGTGAAGCTCGGTCCTAAGGGTAATTTTATTGACTAACCCCAAAAAATTCCACCAAGGTATATGACATGACATACACCAAGTGGAATAAGAAAATAAAAGATATTTTCTTTTAACCCTTTGGGGTAGTGGGTAGAGAAGAAAGAACATGATTCCTAAAACCTTATTTTGCAATATATAAGAAAAATATGGTAAGAATATTTTTTAAATGATAAAAATATTTTTGCTAATGAAATACTTGAGGATATAATAACCCCATGGAAAGAGACATTATTCTGCATAGACCACATATAGTAGAATCATGCAGTATGTTGTGATGTTGATACATCATAGAGTACATAAGTGACCTTACAATACATGGTGGAAGATACAATGCAAATGATATGACGATAAATATACCCAATGGACTAGAATCCCCATAATGGAGGGTCAACAGCAACATTGAAAATAGCACGAAGTGGACCCTTAAAATACTGACTTTTCAAGATTCACACATACACTTCCTGTACACAACTTTAAAGTGCCTTTACAAAAACTTATTACCCAATCTGCATAATTACCTTGTAAGACAGTCCTTAAAACCCAATTTATTTTTTGAAGATTTTTATCTTTCGAGTAAAATATTTTCTGAAGTTGTATTATTACAAAACACAATCAATCGGCCTCACCTTTTTTATCATTCTCAAAATATTATTCTTGACTAGGAACCATGTAAAAGTTCTACCTTGAGATATATAGCCTTGAACACTTCCTTGCAATTTCTTGAAAACGTACACCCTTCCTGACACACATGTTAAGTGGATTGCCAATAGACCCTTGGCTGTCTTCAGAAAGCACTGACAGGCACCCTAATCGTACCTCCCAAAACCAGGCTATGGTTCGTACGCCATTTTGCTGCGCCAGCAGAACGCCGGGTTATCCACCCTGATCCACCACGAAGTCTGTCTAAAGACCAAAGCCGCGGGGGGGGGGGGGGGTTGACCCCTAAAACCCCTCGCAGGTAAACTCCAGGTAAACCTCCTTTTATAATACATAAAATAATTTTGAAAATTATATGGGTACTTGGAACACTTATGAAATGGGTTGATCCCTTCCTAGAAAATATTTTTCTACCTTCCCCTAAAGAAATTTATTGAGAAACATTAAAAAAGCATTTTGTAATGTTTATGTAAATACAAAAACGGCTTTGAAAAACATAACTCCCTGAAACACTCCTTTGAAACATTATTATTACTCTGAGTATAACCTCCTTGCACGAGACCCCTCAGCAATATATTATGTATTCCAAAGCATATATTACTTGAGATACAACCATTTGCATACGACACCTTAAAACTGAGGACGGTAAATGTTTAAAGAAAAAAATTAGGATGCGAATGACGCGGTATAATTAAGAACTTCACCAATATCAACTATAGAATGATATAAAGCTCTATTCTAAGAAAATTTCTATATCCTACAATTGCAATACTGTTTAAAATTTCTTAAAAAGTATAAAGTTAGTAAGGTTATTCAGTATACACAATCATTTATGTAGATTATCATACATGCAGCATATGTATAGAAACCTGGTTTAAACCAAAACAGTAGACAGAGTGTGTTTTTACCATTGGGGTCCTTAAGAAACGAAGAGAGAAGATAACAATTTTAAGAAGTTAACAAAAATGATGGTGACAACGTTGAAATAACCTTAACTGGTAGAAAGTGTTCAGTAGTTGGAGAAGTTGTAGGTAAGACATATATGAAAACAGTTAGGTATCTTTATTTCGGAAACGTTTCGCCTACACAGTAGGCTTCTTCAGTTGAGTACAGAAAGTTGATAGAAGCAGAAGACTTGAAGACGATGTAATCATCCATCACCCTTGAATTTTTAGGTGGTCAGTCCCTCAGTTGGAGAAGGCATTGTTTCCAAAGTCTGAAACATTATGGATTGAATTTGACAGGATGGAGCTTATAAACCGCCAGGCGAAACGTTTCGAAATAAAGATACCTAAATGTTGCGTATGGTCTTACTGTCGATATTTTATACCTTTTAATGTTCAGTCTGGAGAAACAACGTTACAGGAAGGCGCCTTGCAAGCAGATAAAAGGACAATCCCGTAACTAAAAAATTAACAAAATACCCCGCATTGGTCCCTTCTTTCGCTCTCCTGTGTGGCCATAACTCTTGTGTATCTTGGAAAAACTTGCTCTGAATATGAACGTCCAGGACTGGAGGATGGTCATGGAGACTTATTTTCTAAAATATTATGATGAGGAATATGTAAAACGATATGAAGTTACATGGAATCTACTGTAATGGAATTGATATCTTTTGTCTTATGAAGAAGAATCAGTGTCATTAGGAAGGAGAGACAGACTGAAAAATGGAAGGGAAAAACTGATTGATTCCGATATTTATCGGCGGGTTAATCCAAAATAACCAAAGAAAATTAAGCGGAGTGGCGGAAATTATAAACAAGCCTCTGCATACTACGGCCTTAGAAATAAAACATGAGAACACATAAACACAAAACATCTATAGTATACACCAAAAACGTACCAAAATCCCTTTACTCAAACTACCGCCCAAAAACATGATGACTCGTACTCCTCATCTGCTCCTGTCCGGGGCCACCTGCCTGTGACAGGAATAAACGCGTTCGCTTCCGGTTTCAGTCCGGGAACTATTTTATATAAAATTATTTTTTTTCTTGCGTGTCAGTGCGTAACAGTGTTTCAGCAAGGCTAGATTTTTGTTGGTAATCTTAATAATAATTTTTAATGAATCCATCGGAAAAGGAGAAGAGAATTTTCCTGTAATGGACAGATACTGGTGCATTTCCCTTCATGCTTTTTGAGAGTCTCCCATAAAATCTCAAGACCAAGAGCTAGAGACGTATCTAAAAGAGATATGCAAACTATAATTACTTAAATACATTAGGACAACAACAAGATGTTCAAGGAAAATGATACTTTAAAGAATTTAAATTTGTGTTATGTATAAAATGAAAGTTTTATTATGAGGTAAACGATGATATGCAAAGAAGGGGAAGGTAGGAGAGGGGAGAAGAGGAAGGAAAAAGAGGGACTTAGGTGTTAGAAACCTACCCACCACTTTAAAGACTCACCGCACCCATGGTAACTGCAACTTCATCTGAGGGGAAAGATGAGTAATGGTGTTGGCGGTGTAGGGTTATAGTGGGGTGTAGTGGAGTGGGGGAAGGTTGCCGTGGTGGGATGGAGGTGGATATGGTAAATTGGTCTTGGGCGGTGGTGGAGGTTGTGGTGGTGGGGGTTTGGTGGTGGTATTGTGGTATGGTGGTTGTGATGGGGTTTTTGGTTGTGGTGGTAGTTGGTGGTTGTGGGGGGTAGTGGTGGTGTGGGGGGTAGTGGCAGTTTGGGGGTAGTGGTTGTGGTAGTAGGGTGGCAGTGGTGGCTGTGGTGGAGTAGTGGGGATGGTGGTTGTGGTTTGGTAGTGATGGTTGTAGGGGTAGTAGTGGTTATGGGGGTAGTAGTGGGGTTTTAGTGGTAGTGGTGGCAGTGGTGGGTTGTGGTGGGGAATGGGGGGTAGTTGTGGCTGTGGTGGTAGTGGTGGTATGGTGGTTGTGGTGGTAATGGTGGCAGTGGGGTTGTTTGGGGAGTGGTGGTAGTGGTTTTGGCTGTGGTGGTTGTGGGGGTAGTGGTGGTGTGGTGTAGTAGTGGAAGTGGTGGTAGTTTGGTTTGGCATGGTGATTGTGGTGGTAGTGGTGGTTGTGGTGGTGTGGTGGATGTTGGTGGTAGTGTGACAGTGGTGGTTGTGGTGGTAGTGGTGAAGCGGTGGTAGTGGTGGCAGTGGTGGTAAGGGTGGTAGTGGTGGTTTAGTGTAGAGGTGGGAGTGGTGGTGGGAGTGGTTGTGGGGTAGTAATGGTAGCGGTGGGAGTGGTGGTAGGGGGGGTTGGGTGGTAGTGGTGGTTTTTGGTGGTTAGTGGCGGGCAATGGTGGTTGCGGTGTTGTGGGGTAGTGGTGGTTGTGGTTGGGAGTGGTGGTTGTGGTGGTAGTGGTGGTTGTGGTGGTAGTGGTGGTAGTTGTGTAGTGGTGGTTGTGGTGGTAGCTGTGGTAATGGTGACTGTGGTGTAGTTGTGTTGGGTGGTAGTGGGGTTTTTGGGTGGTGTGGTGGGAGTGTGCAGTGGTGGTTGTGTGGTAGTGGTGGTTGTGGTGGTTTGTATGCTAGTGGTGGTTTGTGGTGTAGTGGTGGGGGTAGTGGTGGTTGTGGTGGTGGTAGTGGTGGCAGTGAAAGTAGTGGTGGTAGTTGTGGTTGGTGTAGTGGTAGTTTGGGGTGGCGGTGGTAGTGGTGGCAGTGGTGGTGTGGTTATGGTGGTAGTGGTGGTTTGTGGGGTGGAAGTGGGGTGTTAGTGTGGCAGGGTGGTAGTGTGGTATGGTGGTTGAGGTTGTAGTGGTGATTTTGTGGTAGTGGTGGTAGTGTGGTTGAGGTGGTTGAGTGTAGTGGTGGTTGTGGTGGTTGTGGTGTAGTGGTAGTTGAGGTTTTAGTGGATTTTGGTGGTATGGTGGTAGTGGGTAGTGGTGGTAGTGTGGAGTGTGGTAGTGGTGGTAGTGGTGGTAGTGGTGGTAGTGGTGGTAGTGGGTTAAAGGGGGTTGAGGGGTGTGGTGGTTGTGGTGGTTGGTGGCAGTGGTGGTTGTGGGGTAGTGATGGTGGTTGAGGTGGTAGTGTGGTTGTGTGGTTGTGGTGTAGTGGTGTAGTGTGGTAGTGGTGGTGAGGGTGGTGGTGGGAGTGGTGGTAGTGGTGGTTGTGGTGGTTTTGGTGGTGTGGTGGTAGTGGTGGTAGTAGTGGTTTGTGGGATGGGTGTAGAGGTGGTGGGTGGTAGGGTGTTGTGTGGTAGTGGTAATTGTGGAAAATCTTACAGTGAAGTTTCGAGACTGTTACAAATCTTCCGCAGTTGGGGGGGGAAAGGGGCTGGAGACATGCCTAAGCAGGTGCCACTTCTTTATTTTACTCTTAAATTGTAAGAACTTAGTCTAAATAAGCCTAAGCTATACACTACCTTATACATATTTAAGCTAAGTTAGAAGATTAATTAGCGTAGTGACTACATTTTTCCAGAACCACAAAATTGCATAGCACTTGCGTAGTTGAGGCCCAAACCGACTGGCTTAGCCATTCCTACTGCGTCAGTCAATCTAACCAGCGAGAGACGGGCAACTACTATAGGCTGTGCACTATTTATGTTTCATACAAACGATGCAAAATTAATGCATTTCCCCCAATAACGCTGTGCCATACTGCACGGCGACACGTGGGCTCACGCTGATCTCAGGTGACTACAGGGCTTAACCTCATGCTCCGTTGGAGGCATACAGTAGGAGGTTGCCACATCCATTCAGAGAGATCAATTCTCCCACTGCCTATCAAATGCCCATGTGAGACACGAGGGAACTATGTATTGTATTCAATATTGGATTGGGGGGGTGGTGGCAGGTTCTAGTCTGGATTCCACATGACTGGAAATGGATCACTAACCTAACAGTCAGAAAATCACAGACACCCTCTATTCTACACAGTAGTGGTTGTAGTAATGGTGGTTTGTGGTGGGTTGTGATTGGGTGCTGGTTGTGGTTTTGGTGGTGGTGGGGTGGCAGTTGTGTTAGTGGTTGCTGTTTGTGGTGATAGTGGTGGTGGTGGTTGTGGTGCTAGTGGTGGTGATGATTGTGGTGGTGGCGGTGGCAGTGGTGGCTTTTGGTGGTGGTGGCTGTGGTGGTGGTGGTGTGGTGGTGGTGGTGGTGGTGGTGGTGGTGGTGGTGGTGGTGGGGTGGTAATGGTGGTGGTAATAATGGGCACCAATGCCCCTTGTTCCTTATTATGTACCCCCAGTGGGTTTAGCGCTTCTTTTTATTATAATAAACTTTATTTATGTGGAATCCCCTTTTGCCTATCAGTTCAAGCATGCTTTCAGTACAGGGGACAACTCTCCCCTTCGTACAGTGTGGCTGTGTCTTTCTTGATCAGTCTCCTTTTATGGGGGCTCTACCAAGGCCTTACTAAAGTCTACATACATAACTTCGATTTTTTCTCATGATCTGTCATCTTAAATATCTTAGTGAAGCAAGTTAGTAAATTTCTGCTTCAAGAATGCTCATTCGTAAAACCATGCTGAGATTTGTTAATCAAATTTTTTTAAGGGAACTTTCAATTGTACCTGTAATTAATGAGTCCATCAATTATCCCACAATTGATTTTAAATTGATTTGGTTTATAATTTGAAGCTTATGCCCATCTTCCACTCTGTAACTGGGTATCCCCCATTACCCTTTTTTCACTTTTTTAATTTTTATTTTTTTTTATTGACACATTCGCGTTTCCCACCAAGCCCGGGTGGCCTGAAAAAGAAAACTTTCATCATCATTCACTCAATCACTGTCTTACCAGAGGCGTGCTTACACTACAGTTATAAAATTGCAACATTAATAACCCCTACCCTTCCAGAGTGCAGGCACTGTTACTTCCCATATCCAGAATTCAAAGTCGCGGTCTGAATCCTTTCATAAATGTTACCTTGCTCACACTCCAACAGCACGTCAAGTCCTAAAAACCATTTGTCTCCATTCTCTTTCATCTAACGCGCTCACGCATGCTTGCTGGAAGTCGAAGCCCTCGCACTCAAAACCTCCTTTACCCCCTCTCTCCAACCTTTCCCAGGCCGACCTCTACCCCGCATTTTCTCTCCACTACAAATTTATACACCCCGAAGTCATTCTAATTCGTTCCCTCCTCTTTACATGACTCAACCCAAAAACGTAATGAAAACGATTGCAAACAATCGTCCCAACCACCTCAAAACCCTCCTCAGCCTCTGGATAATAGTTTTTTGGGAATCCATCCCATATTCACACCGCACATTGCCCCCTCAGACACGAATCTCCACTGCCTCCAGCCTTCTCCGTGTTTGCAGATTCACGACCCATGGTTTCACACCCATATCCCCTCAAAGAAGGTTTCCTTGACGCTGGTGAGAGGCTCTTGATCTAGGGAATTGGATCTGTGCTCCAGTTCTCTGAATTGAGCCTGAATACCTTCCATCCCCCCAAATGCACTGTAATAATCCTACGGGTTTAGCGCTGCCCCCATGATTATAATAATTCACACTGGTATAAACTATTACTCTCATTTTGCACTATCCAGTATAATATCCATTTAAAAATACTGAAAAGAGTGGCTAATAGTTTGCTATGTGTCTCTTTTCATCAGGGCCTGGTGACTTCTTTTCATCAGGGCCTGGTGACTTCTTTTCATCAGGACCTGGTGACTTCTTTTGTTTTTAATCTAACCATTTGTTTGATGATCATGCCACTTTTCGTTCTAATCTCTATGATTATTGCTTTTCTTTAATTTGCGTTCTTCTTGTGTAAAAACAAAAACTAAATCTTGATCTTAGCTCAGCAATGTGCAGCTACTAGCCTGAGATAGATCAAATGTTAAACTTTAGACCTTAAATATAATGTGTCTCATGGACCACAAGAAAAAATCAAATCTTACTCTTTCTATATAAAAGTCTGGGAATATAGTTCCACAAAGAATAAGATCTATATCTCGGGTCCACTACGAGAACATACCTTTCCCAAAATGTGTCTACATCACAAAACACGAAAGATGAATAAGGAAGAAGCAGAGAGCAGATGCTACTTCAAATGTGGATGCTAAACAGGAAAGTTCCAGCTTCTGCGGTGGCTAGCAGGAGAGAGAATCTGGTAACTGGAAGCTAGCGGTCAAGTTGCATCTGAGACCTTGACAAATTATGCAGCAGACACACAGATAACCGCACATAGAAGAGAGGAGCTAATGACGACGTTTCGGTCCAACTTGGACGCTTTTACAAAAGTCACAATGGTCCAAGTCGGACCGGAACGTCGTTGTTAGCTCCTCTCTTCTGCGTGCGGGTTATTTGTGTATCGTTCCAGTCACGGTATTGTGTCTTTTGTTGTTATTTATGTATCAGACACCAGTACTGGCAACCTCTCGTAACAAGCGAGGTCAGCAAGATACTTCCTACCTACCAATGTAGCTTAATATAAAAGAAATAGTGAAACGATACATAATATTTCCGTTTTAGCTATTAACTAAAATAATTCCAGTATTACAACATTAATTAGCACAAAATATGTATAAAAAATCATGACTTATGAGTCTAACTGTTTGAGAAATGACATTTGGGAGTCTGTGGATCACACCAAAGATTTACTTTCCACAGCGTTTGCAAAGTATAATAATGTTGGAGAATTACTGACAATATATTAGTAAAAGGACACAAGTCAACTAATAAGACATTTTATTGTGGCAACGTTTGCGCTCTCCAGAAACTCTGTCAAGCCTTAACTGCTTGATAAAGCTAATGGAGAGAGAAACGTTAACACAATAAAATGTTGCATTTAGTTTTCATTTATGTCCTTTTACCTGAAAAAAGGTGCAGCTAAACACGTTCTATATCTGTTTCTTTCATCTATAAATATAATTTCTCATGCAACAATACAAATTTAACCCTGAGATACATTGCAACTCTGTCTTTCGTCTTGACTCTGTTCGTGAAAATATTTGATACTCTCGCATGTAGCATCCGGCACGCAAGTTCCTATTTTACAGATTAAACAACTTCATGGTTAATCTTAAGTTGTTTATTATATTTCTTACCACTGTCTGAGTTATGTTTTTCCCGAATGTTCTCCTAACACACCTTGACAATTTGTGTTCCTTACATCCCTTGTGGTACAATCCTGTTTCTTTCTCAGACACACCCACGCCTCTACCGTCTGTTTAAAAGTTGGTAAAATTCACCAAGAGCCTCCCTGGACTGAGCTGCCCTATTCACTGCATACATATCATGTTTGCCAAAGAAATTATCCCAATTGCCAATGCATGGAACTGTAAGTTACTTGCAGTACTTGCCTAGCTAGTAATTTAAAAATTATCTTAAACACTCATTTCCTATTCACTCTTTAGGTAGGTGATTCGCTACATATGATCGGGAATCTTCCCATGGACCTAATTAAATCTGTGGCTGTCCTTTAAATTAACTAGTAGCTCCTCGCCCCCAGCATTTCTAGCATCATTTCCTCTAGAAGTGAGACAGAGGATAGGGTTGTTTCCATTATCTGAAATGATGTTATCTTTCTGCCAACTGTCACCTGTACTAGTTCTTGGGAAATATTCTTGTCTGAACTTATGTCTATTTCAGCGGGGTTTCTAGGGCAAAAAAAGAGAACACTGTATCAACACCAT
>NW_026472903.1:0-10422 GCF_026875155.1 Cherax quadricarinatus
ACAGTACCTTGGTAACTACGTTGTGAACAGAAATTGTTTTCTAATTTTTTGCAGTACCTTTATATTATTAAAACCCCCGGATTCAAAGGCCGTTTTCCTGGTTAAAGGGGCAAAATAAAAAAGGGGAAAAAAGTTTGCTTTTTTTCCTTCCCCAATTTTAGAACAAGGTATGTACACTTATACCTATGTCAGTAAAGGGTATTAGTGCACTCCATGTAAAAAGGCAGAATAAAACCACTAGAGAGCAGACCTGCTTAAACCCAGCTCTAGAAGGGGAAATAAACAGGGCAGACAGGAAGGGTCCCCCACATAACCTCTGCGTTTTCCCCAAAAACCTCTTCTTTTTTGGCTGGAACCGTTACTGGTTGAACGAGGGGCCCCCATCGTAACCCTCAGTCCCGGGTTTTGCTGGTTCGGGAGATATGTGATGGGGTTGTACATCACCGAAAAAGGGGTTTATACTTTTGCATGCCACCCCCCAACCCCGAGAAGGGCTCAGGATAAAGGCTGCCACCTCCCATGGTAACCCGACCGCCATGGCACAAAATATTGGGACCCCTTTCCTCTCAACCTTCCAACCTTAGATAGACTGAGTTTTTCTCAGCAAAAAGCCAAACCCTAAACTCAAGCAAACACAGCAGTCGGCAAACATAGGTCCAAGATACAGGGGGAAAAGGGTAGCCCCATCCCCTCACAAAAAAAAAAAAAAACACCAGGGGATAAAAAAAAAAGCTGGAAGGGGGTTACCAAAAGAAAACCTAACACACCTAACCTAATATAAAATTTAAATATTGTTAGATCTGAAAAAGAGTCTCCCCAAATAATTCTTTCCGGAATATATTTAATTTTTGAAGAGTAGGTTGTAGTCTGACGTCCCCCCTCAAGAGCCTTGTTTGTGGTTTTATGGCTAGGAATATACTAGAAATGTATCACGTAACAGTGACCACCTGCGAGTCTGGCCCACTAAACACGAAATGCTCCAAAGCAGTACCAGCGCGGGGCTTTTTTTCAGGTAAGTAAGCCCTCTATGCGGCGAATTTGGAGAAAAAAGGGCTCCAGGCGCACTCCTCGTTCCCTTTTTGCAATAGTACTCCCCCCAACCCCCCCCCAAAACTTTTAACCTTAATGAAAATTTTTTGGGGAGAAGTCTGGAGACAAAAAATGGGTGCAAACAAAAATCTTTTTGTTTTTTCCAAAAGCTTGGCAACTGAAGCCCAAAAAAAAAGGGAACTTTGTGACTTTGGTAAGAGAGGTAAGGGGGGCTAAAAATACTGAAAAAATTTTTACAGAATTTTTCTCAAAAATCCATCATGCCTAGGAAACGTTGAAGAGATTTCTATCATGGGAACTGGATAATCTTTAATGGCAAACTTTAGCAAGTTTGAGCAACTTTACCACTATTACTTCAGCCTAGAAAAGTAACATGGCCTGGCCAAAGGGAAATTTTGATAAATTTAACAGTTAAAAAGAACTCGAATCCTTTAAAAAGAGCTTAATTTTAAAAAGGTTTGACCCAAATCAGACCCCCCAACAAAAACATCAATGCTGCCTCCTTCAAGCCCCTTTAAACCTGATGGAAAGTTTCTAAAAAGAAGAAGGGGAAATTTTTTTTCCCAAGGGGGGTAAATGTACATTATAATGACCTTGGAATTACGAAGGGAGAGATTTCCTTTGCTTTTCCGTTAAAGATACCCATTAACCTTTAAGGAGATCTAATTGGGTACAAAGACCTTACCCACAAAGTCGATTACGTCATCCAGAGGAGGAAGAGGGAAGCATCTGTGTTGTCCTCATTCACCTTACGGTAGTCGTACACAACGAAACCCTCCATAACTTTTTTTAAAAAGGGTGCCGGAAGCCCATGGGCTAGAGACTCCTCCCAAAAACCCGCTCCAAAAAAATTCTACTCTGCTGAAGTACCCTGCTTTTCAGATTTGCTCTGCAGGGGGAGGTTTTTAATATTTAGAGTTTCCCACATCTGCATAAAGATAACCTAAAATTTTTTTCGGCACTCCAAAAAATATCAGGTATACGTAAATGAGTTAAACTTGGTGCTTGCGTTCAATGCCCCTCATTAAAGGGCTAAGTCCTTGGGGAGACAGATTTTGGGGGAATTTAACATTAATTCATAAATAAGTGCAAAAAAAAGAGTCGTCCCAATAGGGGACAACATTACTGGGACTTTATCGGTGAATGAAAAGTTTTTTAACTGATTAATGGGTGGGTCTTATCAAGGGAGCAAACACAATTTAATAAATAATTTACTTACAATTTTACATAGGTCCTTTAAATTTGCTTTCAAGGTGTGCAGTATGGGTTCCTGTACCAACACCTTGTCTCCTGGGATGGGGGAGGGAATTTTTGCACTTTTGTCATACCTCTGTTTTCATCTTATTTTGGGGCCTTTAGTTAGCCTTTGGCTAACTGACGTCCCACCTGCAACCTTGAAACTTGTAGGTTTGACTAACGTTTTTCCCCCTCCACCCTTTTGAGCACCCAAGAGGACCTGTAATTGGGCCCCCAAAAAACCCCAAACGAAAAAAACCCCGAAAACCTTTTGCAACGTTTTTCACCTAGAATATCAACAAAGGTACGATTCATTCCTCGTAGGAAAATCATGCAAAAAGTTTCTTTATGGTTTTAACCCCTGATGGAATTTTTTCCAAGGGCCTTGGGACTGGGATGTTTGCAGTGGAAAATTTTGTGGATTACCCCTCCCTAGTTAACCCCTCCCAAAATGCTTTGGCAGTGAATTAGTACCTTGATCACTTTGAAAGTTTTAGAAATGCAAAAAACAAAAAATAAATTTTTTTAAAGTTTTAAAATAGCTTTAGTAAAAATACTGAGGGGAAAAATTGCTTGGGATATCTTTACCCATAATGGAAATAAATACTTTTTTTTTTTTTCCCCGACTTTGTCTGGGGTATGGACCTACACAATCATAATTAAAGAAAAAGGTTCTCCTCAGCAGTATGGGTTTGGAGAGGTGAGGTTTAAGGGGATGCCAGGTTTCCCCTATTGCGACATTCTCGGCAACCCGGATGCGTTCTTTACATCCCGCTTTTTAAATTTTTGGCCAATAAAAATTCTTTTGTATTTATATAAGTTTTTTTGTAATTCCTAAATGACCTCCTAATGAAGATTAATGGCTATTTTCAAATTTAGGTTAAACTTTGTTGGAATCACAACCTCAGCAAATTGCTTGGGGCCCCCATCTCCTTACCAGTCCCCCAGTGCAGATCAAATAAAGTTTTTAAAATTTTTTGCTTGACCAGATGATCCAAGGAGATTTTCCCATGGCCCGAATAAGGGCCTTTTGTTGTTCCTCCCGGAAGACAGTCCCTCGGGGATGTAAAATCTGCAACCGCAATTTGGGGAAAGGGAAGCTTTATCGGGGTCTTTCACTGATTTCAAGGTCCGGCCGGGGTCCTCGTAAAACAACATGGCTATTTCCCAGATCAAAGGTAGTCCAAGGATGGGTCAAAAATTTGCCAGACAAACCCCCGAGAAGGCCCAGTTTTGCCAACACCAAGAAGATTAACATTTTGGGAAGGGCACACACTAGCAGTAATAACATGGTATTTTTCTGGGGGAACCTTTGGATACACCCACTCAAGTATCCGTGTAATATTTGCCTGTACATAAATTTTATGAAAAGGGCAGAATATATAGCCCTCCAAATGCTTCCCCAAAAAAACGGAGGAATTTAAGGAGGTTTTCTTTGAAAGGGGAAACTCCCTCTTATAATGACAATATGCTCCATATCTCTAAAGGTTTTGACTTCAGTTGTTTTGGAGTTTTCCTGAAAGGAATAAGACTCTACAATAATAAGGGGCCATCCCTTTTTTTTAAACTCTGGGGGACATATTACTAGGATTTTAAGATTTTTGGGGGGGGTTTTTGGGGGGGCAGTTTGGGACGGATGTACCTTTTTGGGGTTACAGAGGGAAGCAACGACACTTTCCCTTTACTCCCTGCTTACTTTTGCAACTGGAGCGTTTGGGCTGGTGTCTCTCTGGATACTGTTTCGAATGCCCAGTTGAGGGGTTTTCTCTCCCAGGGGGCCAAAGCTGGAACGTGGCTCACCGGCGTTATTTGGGCTACGTAGACGTTCTCCCTCCGCTGGCAGTTCATTCTCCAAGGTTAGTCTCTGCTCATGCCAGGCTGTTTTGAAAAAGGGAAAGGGGACCGCTCAGACAAGGGCGGTTTTTTTTCAAAGGTATCAACCAACCTGCTGCCTCCCAAAGCAGTGGTTAATCACGATCCTCAGAAAGACTCTAACCTCTGGTTCCACAGACCCAGCAGGTTGTCTCAAAAAACTGCACTAGATCATCGAAAAATACACCACTTGCTTTAAAACCATTGGTAAAAGCTTTTGGATGCTGTACCAAAATCAAAACCCGGGATTGCCAAGCGTCGCCTGCCTAAATTTTTAAAAACTTTTTTTACTTAGCTGGGATACATGTATATGTTCCAAAACGTGGTCTTTCCCATTTTTAATCGGGAAAATTTAATGTTTTAAAAACTGACCAAATTCCCCGTGCCTTACCCAAAAAATTTGTTGAACAAACGATGCCCAAAGCGTTCCGGCCACCCCAAGGTTCGAGCCTGTTTTTTGAAAGCTTCGAAAAATTGTTTTTTGGGTCGGCCTCATTGAAGGGGGGAAAAAGCTGTACTGCTTTCTTAAACAAGTCATTTTCAAAACAAAACTGCCTCCTTTTTTTTTTCCCTACAATTCTTCTTTTGCAAATCTCTCTGTTCCTAGTCGCTCAAGATTGATTTTTGCCACCAAGTGCCACGCCCCCCCCCCCGGCCCCCCCCCCCCCCCGCGTTTCCCTTGAAACATCTCCCCTGGAAAAATTTTTGGGATTTTTTTCCCTCCCCAAAGGGGGGAGGGCCCCTAGCCCTTTTTCCCTTCTCCCCTTTGATGTCATGACGGGGTTTTGGCACTGTGAGAGTGCGTTTGAATCAATCCAAGGGAACGAGCAATTTTCCAACAACCTGTAGGACAATTTGGGTAGGTAAACAAGGTATTGCAGACACCAGACGTTGACTGTCTAGGGGGCTACCACAAATTATAAGTTTTTTTGCTATGCACAGTACGATTCGAAAACCCAACTAACACGTTATTTTCGAACACCTTAGTTGCGCATACGATTGCAGAATACACATACGAGGTGGATACCAATAGCAAAAGCTGACTGCAAAATCTTCACTCCGTACAGGCTATAGCGAGCTATTAAAACGATCACACAATAGCAAGGTTGACCATAGCACAGAAACTGACACGCAAAGTTTGTAAACATGCAAAGCTAAATGCAATGCCAACAGCAAGCTAACACACTGTTCTACAAGATTGACCGTAGCGAAGCGAGCACAAAACAACCGAACAAGATGTAAGCGAGCCCGTTGAACTATCACACAAATAGCAAGCTGACCCATAAGAAAGCAACTGACAAGCAAAAGTTTTGTAAAGCTTTGGCAAAGCTAAATGCAATTCAGACAGAAAGCTACACAATGTTTCCTGCTTCCATCTATCAACCCTAGCTCAACCCCTTTATCTAAGTCCAGCTCCAGCTCTCGGACAGGCTAAACCCATATTACAACCCAGGATTTCCAAATAGTCTATTTTCCCTGGGTGTAAAGGGAGCAAAATAAACAAAACAGAAAAGTTTTGACTTATATTATCCTTCACCAATTTAGAACAGAAGTATGTACACTATATAGGTATTAGTCACTCCATGGTAAGCAAGGTAGAATAGAAGCCACTAGAGAGCAGACCGTGCTTCAACCAGCTCTAGAATGGGAATGACAAAGGGCAGACAGGATAGTGGTACCCACATTCACCATCTGCAAATTGCCAAAACAATCTTCTTATTGGCTGGAACCTGGGTACTGGTTGAACATCAAAATGGTATACAATACCGACAGGTATTGGAACTGAATACTTCTCCAGGCTGAGGGACTGACAACCTCAAATTCTACGACTTCAAGGGTGATGGACTGATTACTTCGTCTTCACATCTCTACTGTTCCTGCCTACTTTCTGTATTCGACTGAAGAAGCCTACTGTGTAGGCGAAACGTTTCGGAATAAAGTTGCCTAACTGTTGCCTATGTGTCTTACCTACTGGTTGAACGACGGGGCCCTATCTTCAACCCTCAGTCACCTGGTTCACTGGTTCGGGAAGATAGCCTATGAATGAGGGTGTGTACATGCGCCGAATAAAGGTTTCGTACTCTTTGCATGCCACAGTATACTACGTTGTAGAACAGTACTTTGTATACTACGTTGTAGAACAGTATACTATGTTGTAGAACAGTACCTTGTATACTACATTGTAGAACAGTACTTTGTATACTACGCTGTTGAGCGGTACCTTGTATACTGTGCTGCAGAACAGTACCTTGTACAGTACGGTGTACAACAGTACCTGTATACTAAGTTGTAGAATAGTGCCTTGTATAGTAAGGTGTAGAAGATTACCTTGTATACTACATTGTAGAACAGTACCTTGTATACTACGTTGTAGAACAGTACCTTGTATACTACGTTGTAGAACAGTACCTTGTATACTACGTTTGTAGAACAGAAAAGAGAGAGAATACGATTTCGTTCGGATTTTTTAACACCCGGAGGGTTAGCCGACCCAGGATAACCCAAAGAAAGTCAGTGCGTCATCGAGGACTGTCTAACTTATTTCCATTGGGGTCCTTAATCTTGTCCCCCAGGATGCGACCCACACCAGTCGCCTAACACCCAGGTACTATTTGCTCAAGGTGAACAGGACAACAGGTGTAAGGAAACGTGCCCGAATGTTTCCACCCCCGGGGAATCAAACCCCGGGGCCCTCCGTGTGTGAAGCGGGAGTTTTACCACCAGGCCCCGGGCCACCCTGTTACTACGTTGTAAACAGAACCTTTTTAACTACGTTGTAGAACATATTTGATAGTATGGGGAACAATATTGTAAAATTACGTTTTTGAGCGTACCTTTATACTACGTTGTTGAGCAGTAATTGTATAGTGCAGTGTGAACAGTACCTTGTATTTTACTTGAAACGTCCCTTACGGTGGCGTAAAATCACAAAGTACCCCTTCAAAGGTGTATGTAAACATAATTCTTTCAAGGGAAGTGTTGGGGGCCTTTTCTGATCTGATTTTCCCTTAAAGTGGACCTTTTGGTGGGTAATGTTTTAGGAAGAGGGAAATTTGCCGAGAACCTTTGTTTAGAAGAGCCTCTGGAGAAAATTTTACGCCTTGAAGGGTGTAAGGAAGGCCCCTCGTCTACCCCTCTTTCAGCTATAACAAGGCTAGGCAAAAAATTTTGGGGAACCACTCCCTACTCCTGTGAACCCCCAGATGGGGTTTGGATGCTCGTTCAGTGCCAGTGAAAAGGGACGAAGTCGAAAATCAGCCTCCAAAACCCCCAAGTGGTAGATTTTCCCCCTTAGGGTTTAACGACTTTAATGGGGAAAATTTCGTGAAAGAACGCTTAAAGCCCCGTCGTTGAAACAGGCAAGGGATCAGCACTTACTGGATGAACCGGGGGTAAGGAAGAATGTTTTTATTACCTGAGGGTATCCTGAGAAGAAATTTTCGTAGACTTCATTTATTCATGCCAAAGCCAAAACAGTTTTTGGGGGTTTTTTACCTGTCCGATTTGGGGAGTTGCTTTGGGAAGGGCACTTTCCCCTAGCCCATGGGGCGGACATTTGGAAATAAAAAAAGACTCTAAGAAAATTACCCGATATTTTTTCGGGCCCCCAAGAAAGGAAAACCGTGACTGAGACTTGAGAAACGTGCTATTTCCCAGCTCAAAAGCCTGCACAAAAACCTCCTCCTGCGCCCCCTTACCTATTCCCCGTAAAGGTGAACCCTTCTCTCGGCCGGTGACTGTTGGGCCTCCCCCAAAAACTAGGTTTGGAAAACCCAAAATCTTCTTACTATAAGGATACGAACTCGGTATCCAGGGCTCTGCCCCTACGCAAGTTTAGTGCTGGGGCTATTGTGAGAGCCCTATTTAGATTTTTTCGCACAGTTCGGTTTCCCCAAGGGAGATTCAATCTGACAGAGGGACGAATTTCACAAAAAGATTTTCCGTAAAGCTAGGCCAGGGTCGGATTTAAAAACCCTTTGTTTAACAGCTTTAAGCCCCCAAAACCCGGGGTGTCAAGAGAGGTTTCCCCAAAACCCTTTTAAAGATCAGATGGGGGCATACTGTGGCATTCTCGACAGACGGGGATAAGGTTTTCCCTTCCTCCCCTTTGCCTTAGAAGAGTGAACGGAAAGCTTAGAATATAGCCTTTTAGCTTATTTAGGGCCAGCAGTCAGGGGACCATTGTAATGCAAAGGACGTAGGGTTTGGAAAAGGGGACCTTCTTTAGTTTATCCCCAGGGGCAATGCAAGAACATTTGGTTTTTATCGGCAATTGGCCGTCAACCCAGACAAGCTCAAAACCATATAAACAACTTATGACAAGACTGCTGTTGAACGTTATTAAAATGGGGAGACAAAGTGTTAGCTTTAAAGCCGGTCGGGCAAAACTTGCACCCCAAATGAGGGTCCAATGGAGGTGAACAGGATCATTTTTTAGGGGGTAGGGGGGGAGGTGCATTCCCCTTCTTCCCTGCATAAGTGGAGCAAGAGAAGGGGGGTCAACATCCACTCATGTCATGTTCACCCTATTTTTAAAAACTACCCATGGGTGAGAAGGTAAATTAATGTGGTAAAAACACCAGGAAAAAAAGAAAGTCTACTCAACTTTCCCAAAAACAGCTAAAGAAAACTACGATGGGCTTGTCCCCCTGGTGCGGTGAAGCACAATAAGATGCTCAAGTAAGGAAAATTGCCCATGGGTAGAGAATTTGACTGAAGAATTTAGAAATAATGGAACCTTTGATATTTTCCGGGGTTTCTTAAAAAGGAAAAAGCAAGTGAAATCCGAGACTTGATTTCACTTACAGAAGCCTTTTTGGGGAATCCCCCAACGTGCCCATGGGGAAACCACGATGTGGACTGCAAGGGGCGCTCCGGTTAAAAAAAAGCTCCGTTAGAGTCACCCCTAAAAATAAAGCTCTGCGGGGGGAAATAAGCTTCTGTTAATCATGGGTTTTATTGAACATGCAAGACCCTTGGCTTCACCCTGTGTCCCTTTTACCTAAGTGGACGGGACCGACTATCGGAAGAAATTCCCAAAAAGGGGCCTGATGGATTCCCCCTTTTTATGGTTGAGACCCAATGACGCGTTCCGGCAAAATTGTCATCGTTTGGGCTCCGCGTGGTTATTACAGGTGCCGTTATCGTCCCAACGCAGGAGATTACTTCTTTTCACCTGCCCGGGGGCCTGTTTTAAATTCCAAGGTTATGAAAACAGTGATAAACGATTGGAAGGAACTGAAGCCTACCTAAGATTGGTGATGTTAAGCAAAGACTGCCTCAACTCCCATTCTGCAGAACGCTCTTGAAAAGGCTAATAACCCATTTAAAAACCCTCAAACCTTGCCAAGGGGAGTTTGGTCAGGCCCCGGAAAAATATCTCGGATTTAATTTAAAAGGGCAAGGGATTTTCCCCCCTTTAATGCGAAGATTCTTCATTATGGATTTTCCCGCTCGCAAGACAAGAAAAGGTACAGAGGTCTGGGATGGCCGGTTACAAACCCCGGTTTTGCCCTAATTTTTCGCAAGTGGGGGCCCCTGTTTTGAACTTTTAGGTTCTAAAAGTTCCTTTTTTAAAGGACGCTAAAGTGAGTTAGCCCTTTACTATCTTAAAAATTCTACTTGGTTCCTCTCCCTTCTACAGAGTCCGGTGTTCGGGGGCGCTCCCTTACTTTTCAAGTGAAAAGCCGCGAGTTCCCGCGGTGCTGTCTTATTCAACCTTCCTCCTCTTTTGTCTTTTTAACCCAGCTGTTATTTTTTCTGCAAAATTGAAACCCCCAAATTTAAATTTTGCAAAACCCTTGAAAAGGAGGCACTAGCATTGGTCTTAAACCCTTGGAACACTTTGAGGTTTACTCGGGACTACCCCTCATAAAATTGGAGAAAAACAGATTATAATCCCTAAAACCTTTTTTAAACACCCTGAAGGCAAAAAATGCTAGAATCCAAGTGTCCCTCAGGATACAAATTTTTTCTGTAAGATTAAAACCCTTTTAGACGACTGATGACGGTTGCTGACACTCCTCCCCTCCTTGACTGTAATTTTAAATTTGATTTTCAAAAAGGGGATTTTGGTACATTTTTTTAGAGAGTATTTGTTTATTGCATTTTTTTTTGATATTTGTTTACTTTGAGTTTTCTGATTCTTTTAACCACTGGGAGACCTGTCCATAAGCCACCATATGGTATCCAGAATCATTTTGCTGTGGCAGTCTCCTGTTGCTTAACCCCCGACTTCTCCTGCAACGAAGGGTCACTTTAAAA
>NW_026472905.1:0-10183 GCF_026875155.1 Cherax quadricarinatus
GTTTTTTTTAGAAAAATTAAAACGATCAGTTGCGAACAAAGGGCACTGAACAAAACACGCAAAGGTGAAAGGGCACTACCCAAACAAGTAAAGTAGACTGCGATGATTTGAAAAGGACTGCTTGAAGCATTTGGGGAAAAATTTGGAAGCTACAAACAAGCATTTTCAGATATGAGTACAGGTATTGGGGATGGTGTTCACAGGATAGTCTTCGGCGGGTCAGCAATTTTAAAGGATGATGAATTTCAACAGGAGATGAAATTACAAAGAAATTTAAGCACTTTAAAAGGTAGTTTTTCTAAGTGGGGTGTCGAACACCGCGGGTTCCAAAACCCACACACCTGTTAATATGTTGCCCAGGTTCCCCCCAGTTGAATTTGCCGACTTTTGAGGGAACCCTAACAAAATACATTGCTTTCGGATCATTTTTAAAGCCAATAGATGCGGGAAAAGATTTGCAGATGCCGTCAATTGCATTTTTGCGATCACAGTAAGGGGTAACCCTTAGACTTGGTTCGGCATCCCAGATTATGAACAATTCCCAAAAACATGCCAAAGCCCAGTTAGAAGCATGTTTGGAAACACTGAAGAGAAAATAGGGCCATCTTTAGGTTGTTGGATCTAGAGGCTTGCCGACATGCCACAACCCTAGAAAAGTTCCGTATTGAAATTTGATTGAAAATTTTTCGAGTTTGCATGATGAGGATGATTCAAAAGGGGGTCTCATCAGGGTTAAGGGGAAAAACTGGCTAGCCGCTGCATGAGTTACACTTAAAAAATCTTGAATGGGTTAAAAATACAAAAAATTGTTGAGGGGTTGGGAGATCTATTTCTCTTTGAGTATGGTGTGGAGAAGAGCCCCCACCATCACCATATAAGAACCCAGACAGTTATCAAAGATCTGAGAGATTAGTCTAAAGATATCGACTAACGTTGGAGTGTAATGGTAAATAAAGTGTCAAAGGTAAAAAATTCTAAGAGACCTCAGAGGCCTCATCCCGAATGTGCGTGTTTTGCCAAAGGCGAACACCTATCACGAGTTGCCCGGGGATACAAAAAATGACGTAGGGAACAGAGACTAAAGGAGTTGAACGCTTCAAGTGTTGTGGGAACACTTTTTGGGGACTGTGGCCCAGCTCGGAGTGTCGATCTGTTGCAAAGGTAAGCACCATACTGCATTGTCCCAATAATTAAGGGAACCCCCAGTTTAGTAGGGATTTTCTTAGGAGAGATAAAAAAGTGAGTCTGAGCCTGAAAGGTAGCCACGTGATTAGGGGGGAGCGAAGTCTCTAATCCCGAGTAAAAAATCACGGATGCTGCCCTACCTAAGTCATGGCAAAGGTTGTGAATACCTGGATTTTCCCGGGAGGATTTCGGGGGTCAAACGCCCCCGGGCCCCGGGTCTTGACCGGCCTCAGGGGGATCAGCGCCTGTTCAACCAGGCTGTTTGCGGGCTGCACGAAAACCAACGTAGGGCCCCAACCCCGGCTGATCGGAACTGACTTTAGGTGCTTGTCCAGTGCCAGCTTAAAGGACGCCAGGGGTCTTTTGGGTAATCCCCCTTATGTGTGCTGGGAACAGTTAAACAGTCTCGGCCCCTGACCTTTTTGTAGGGCCTTTTAAAACTGCTAGTGACACCCTGCTTTTCTTTTGGGGGGTGGTGCTCGTCTGCTTTCTAGTGAGTGTTTTTCGTTGCAAGTTCGGTACTGCCCCTCTGGATTTTCCCAGGTGTATATAATCATGTATCTCCCCCTCCTGCGTTCCGGGGAATACGGGTTTTAAAACCCTAAAGCGCTCCAGAAATTGAGTGTTTTATCTCCGACGGGGCCCGTAAAAAGTTTTGTACATTTTCTGTCGGCAATTTCACCTGCCTGAAAGGGGGCTGTTAAGTGCAGCAATATTCCAGCTAGAAAACAAGTGACCTGAAGGGTCATCATGGGCTTGGCCTCCCTAGTTTGAAGGTTTTTATATCCATCCTGTCATTTTTCTACAGATTTCGATTGATACAAGTTTTGGCCCTTTAGGGGAATCCTCTGACATAATCATCCCAGGTCTTTTACGTTGTGTTTTTGCTCTTTTTGTGGCCAGAATTTTTTTGACTCTGATGAAGATTTAATTTTTCCCCATTTTTCCAAATCGATAATTTTAAAATTTCTCATCGTTGAATTCATTTTGTTTTCTGCAGCCCACTGAAAGTTTGGTTGATGCCCGCCGGGGACCCTTGCAGTGTCTGCAAGGGAAGACACTGTCGCGATTGGGGTGCCCTTGCAAAGGAAGACACGGTGCTGTGGTGACCCCTTTTGTTATGGGGGTATGAGGTGAGGAACAAGATGGGAGCTAGACGGGCCCTTGTGGAACAGATTTTTCACCGTAGCTCCCTCGGACACTCTGTTGACGACTACTCTCGTGTTCTGTTGTGGGGAAAATTATAGACCATCGAGACTTTTCCTGTTTTTCCCTTAGCGCGCATTTGTGCGTTTACGCCAGGGTCAAGGGGCACAGGCCGAAAAAAACCCGATTTTTCTTTGATCAGGAGCACAAAGTATCCTTGATAAAAAGAAGTTGGGTGGTTTTAATTTAAAAGTTAAAGGGCCAAAAGGGAAAGTTAGTAGATGTAGGGGGGGGCTATAAGTCAGGCCCCCCCCCAAATTTTATGATTGGGGAATGTACAGTCAAATTAGGTGGACACGCAGAAAATTTAAACAGCCTTGGTGGTAGAGACGTTACCCAGGGCAATTCAGCGAGGGTTTTTGCTGCAGCAGCTAAGCAATTGAAGACCTTGGCTAAAGCTGGCGCCCAGGGAATTCCACTGACACAGTCAAAAAATGTAGGTATCCGGGTGGGACCCAATCAGATGCGATTCCTGTCTACACGAGGGACTTTGGGGGAAGGAATTGGTTTATTCAGATCCCAGTGGATACATCTAGGCGGCAACATTCCACCTGATTCCCTGCCACCCCAGAGAAAAGCGTACCCATGATACTGGGGGAGTATAATGAGTCCAGTATACAGATGAACCCCCAGGGAAGCTAAACCAGGTAGGGAGAACGAACACTCCCCCCTTTGGGGGAAAACACTTTACAGGGAAGTAAAAGGGGGAAGTTGCATAAAACCGGGGAAACCCTCGTATCTTGAGGGGAAAGGGCTACCAGGGATGTAGGCCATGGGGGGGGAAAAGTAGGGGCCCATTGTCAAGGTAGAATCAAAAGTGTTAAATTTAAAAGGAAAAGGGGTGCTAAGCCCACTAAACCAAAAAGTTTACCCCCCCAGAGGCCCACACGGGGGAAAAAACTGGAGGGTTTTAAAAAGTTAGACGAAGTCTGCTCAGTGAGAGTGGCCGGACTGCACTTGTGTCCAGGGTCCGGGGGGGCTCGTGGAAGGTAATTTGATTTAGACATGCTCCCCTTCGCCGGCGGGGGTGTGGAAATTTTATTTTGGCCCCCAAATTCCAAGACAGATTGGCGTACAAAGGTCCCGATGCCGTTATGGAAATGGCTGAGTTGGGTGGCCCTTACCCCCAACCAAAACCACACACACCGGGGTTGGGCAAAGGTTGTTGGAAGGTACTTCTTTAATTGATAGATTTACCGTTCAGGGAAAAAGTAGGTATTTAAAACTGTTAGCCAAATTTTAGGATTATTGAGGTAACTGTAGATAATAAAAATGTAGACCTAAGCCCTTTAAACTGGTGTAATAGGCCGAATTAGGCAAAACTATTTATTTTAGCTGGGGAGAATGGCACCCCAAGTTTGAACGCGAGGCAGGGGGTCTCGAAGACGCCGAGTTTCCCTTTCAAGACTAGACCCCCATCTGAAAACACATCCCATGTCAGGGGCGGTGCCCCCATGTTTTCACATTTTTGACCTGGGAATCTGGGGAGGTCCCTGATACGTAGAGTCCTCCTTTTTCAGGCACAACCAGATGACAAGCCTACCTTTTCTTAGGATTCGGGTTGTGTCTGGGAAAATTGCGAGTGAGTGTTGTTGGCCTTTGTGCACCCGGGCAGTTGATGATCAGTACTACTGGAACTTTTGTCAACCTAGAAGCGTGTCCATTTTGCAATAGTTAATAGGGGATTCCCCCCCTTGGAAAATGGGAAATTTTCTGAGGTGCGGGCATTCACAAATATCGATTGAATATTACAGGAACTAAGGCTCCCGGTTGCATGTGGTTTCTGGGGGGAAGCCCAAAAGGGGGCTAAGTTTGGGGAGGTTAAAGATCAGGATATGTCTGCAACCCAAGAAAGTTAGTCCTTTAAATGTGCATACAGGCGATTTTCTTGCAACATCAGCTTTTATGAAAATGTGTCTATAAGTCATTTGTGAGGCTGAGGTCCCGCCTCAGAGCTCGGTGTCACAGAGTTTGCCGGGTTGGGTGACTCACTTGGGGGCCAGGGGACAAATTTTCATATGACAAAACCTACTTATTTGTTTGGTGCAGAGCGGGAGTTGTAAAATTTAACATAAGATCGACAACACGCAGGCGAGTTTTGAAAACATCAGTCATTTATAAAAATGTGCCCTAAAGTCACTTGTGAGGCTGGGTACCCCCTCAAGCTCGGTGTCACGGGTTTTGGGGCCGGGGTTTCCAAAGAAGAAAGATCACCCCCATTAAAAACCCCATCATTTACAAAACCCCCGGGAAAAACAGGTTTGAACGGGTCGCCCCTGTCTGTCTCACTAGGATCATACGACAAGGTCCAAATGCATAGAAACAAAAAAAATGCGATGTAATATATACGATTTTTGAAAACCCTTTGACAAGTGAAGAATCACCCCCGTACTATAAATGTCTTGACTAGGGCCCAGACCAAAGCCCGGGTTCCCTATTGCCACTTTATTTTCCTTGACTTTAAGCCTTTGTAATCGAAGGACCCCGTTGTCAAGTTACAACGTAATTCCCCCTTCTTCAAATTGCCATATTGCCGCTAAACAAAATCAAGTTATCCAAAAGGGAAAAACTTTTCATAAAAAATTTTGAATATATAAAAGGTTTCTTGTCAAGTCAATTAAAATTAAAATTTAGATGAATAGATTTCCTCTTATTTGTTCCCAAGTCAATGCAGAAGACTGTTTTAAAATGGCTATGCCCTCCACTGGCCGGACATTTCTAGATCGTAAAACCTTAAAAAAAAAAGGGGAAAACCTATTTTTGGCAAAAATGCCCCAAATGTCACTCCATGTAATCAGTAAAGGGTTTGCAATGTCATCCTCCCGAGGACCCGGCGATTACCTTGGTAAAAATGCCTATCTTTACGGTACCGTTTGAAAGAGAGAAATTTGACACGTGGCCCTTTATCTCCATTTCATCTGGGGGCATAGTTTAATTTTAAACATAGTTGATTATGCTTCGATTTTTCCCCTGAAGCCACACCCTTAAAAGACCAAAACACTACAGGGGTGGCTGAAGCCCTTTTCCCCTTTTCTCCAGAGGGGGATCCCTAGAGAAATTTTGTCTGCCGGGGGACACAATTTCACATCTGATTTTATGCAACATTATACCAACTTCGGGGAGTGAAGCCTCTCTTACCACACCCTATATCCCAGCTGTAATGGGAGGATTGAGCCCCCAGCATTCGATTCTAAGTCCTTTTAGGGAAATTTTGCCCCCTTAAACCTAAGGAGTGGCATCGTTACCTACCCTGTGCTTTTTTTGCCATGGGAATTTCCCCAGTCCCCTTTGGGTTTTTCACCTTTTGGACTTCTCTATGGAGACAGGCCAGAGGCCCATTGTCCTCCTTCTAAAATTTTGGGCTAATGAGGAGGGAAATGCTGAGGTTTGTCTTCTTACCCGTTTTCCTTGACCTTAGATCCAAAAATTGAGGAGACCTTGACTAGTTTTGAAAAAACCCAAGCTTTCAAAGGACCCTACAAAACCTATTTTGATTCCAAAAGTCAAGGAGAAGTTTTAAAATAGGTGAAGTGTTTTGTACTTTTGCTATAAGTCAAATAAATTATTAGAGCATGGAAAAGGCCATATAAAGTATTAAAAATTTTGGGGAAATTGACTACCTCATAGAATCAAGGGGAAACCCAAGCTTTATCATATAACATCCTTAAGAAATATTTCAGGAAAAAAATTTGGTTAAATGCCTTAAAACTTTGACTTATTTTTCCACCAAACTTGATAAACAAAAGAAAAATGTAAAGTGTCGTAAGATACCCTTTTAAATTAACTATGATGAAGAACTACATGATTTGGGACTCTTTACCCCTCGGATGCAACCAACATATATTAATCTTTGGTAGCCATAAGGACTGAACTACTTCAATGTGTGAGTAACTTTTCAACTCTTTACTGATATTCCAGGGTTACCCCACGGTATCCTAAGATTGACTTGTGACGGACAAACCCATCAAAAGAAAATTATCCAGTTCCCGTTCACCTTAGGGATGCATTTGACCGGAGGGAACAAAAATTAAAACTAAAGATCATTGAACCCTTTAGTATCTTCAATTGTTACCCGTAGTCATGGTTAAGAAGGAGGGAAATTCATATAGACTTGCTATTGACTTCAGAGGCCTTAATGCTAAAATCGGTGGGATGCTGAGCCATGCCCTTTAAAGTAGCGATCTACACAAATTTTATGATCTTCCTTCAAAGTATGTTAGATACTTCTTTTTAAGCAGACACCCCTTTTCCTCACACCCAAGGACTGATGCAATAAACTATGCCCTACGGGTTTTGGGAATGCCCGGCTACCCACGTGAGACTGATGAAAAGGTCTTGGGTAATATCCCAAAAGTTTTGTTTATTTTGAAAATTTTACGTAATACATTAGTGGGACGAAATATCCAAAAATTAACATCAGTTTTGCGTAGGTTTACGCTCACATGGCCTCCTGCCAAGCCCAAAAATCTTCCCTTGGGTATAACAAGATTTTAAAATTTTTTTTTTTTTTTTTTTTTTTTTTAAAATTCCCCCCCCTTTTTTTTTTTTTTTATCAGGACCCCAAATCTTTCCTAAAATTTTTCACTTCCTTTTTTAGGCCTCTTCCCAGTAAACCAAAAGTTTAAAAAATTAAAAAAATTTTTAAAACCCAAAACCAGAATTAAAAAAAGTTTTTTGGGTGTAAAATTTTTATGCGGTTTTTAAAAACCCGAATCTTCCCCTTCCTAAGGGTCCTACCCGGAAAACTTAAAAAAAGTCTTTGAAAAAATTTAACCCCTTTTGGATTCTCCAAAAAATTTTTTTTTGGGAAAAATTCTTTTGAAAGACCCCCTTTTTATTTAAAAAAATTTTAAAAAAAACTTTTTGGTTTGGGAAATGGGCCCCATTTTAGTTTTTGTGTTATTCAATTTTTTCCAAAATTTCTCCTGGTTTGCTTTTAAACGGAAATTTTTTCCCTTCGCGAAAATTCCCCCATTAGAATTTTTCCCTTTTTTCATATCTTAACTATTTTTAAATTTTGGGGGGGGAAAAATTCTTTTAGATACAATTTGTTAAAAAAGAAACTTTTAATGGGAACACGTCCCCCCTTTTTTTAATTTGGGGCATGGATCCCGGTTTTGGGTTTTTTTTTTTGGGTTTTCCTTTTTTCTGAAATTTAAGTCTACAATCATAAAATTTGGCCTACCAATCTGGGGAAAAAAATTTTCTGGCTTTTTTCATACCCTTTAAGTTTTTGGAGGGGGGTGTGTGGGGAAAAAAAAAAAAATAATTGAAGTGCAAAAAAAAGTTTCCCCCTTCCGGTATATTAGTGTATAGTGATCTTCATCCCCGAATTGAGAAAAGGTAAAGGTCTTTGGCGGGTTTTTGGTGGGTTTTCATCCGGTCCCCCCTCTTAAAAGGTAGTTTTTTTAAATTTTCTCTAATTATACTAATTCCCCAGGCCTGAACAATTTGGGGGAAAACCAAAAAATAATGGCTAAGGAGGGAAATTTGTTTCCTTTTTTTTTAAACAAAGTTACGGAATTTTTAAACCTTGTTCCTTGGAAATAAAAAAGGAATTTTCTTTAAAAAAAAGGGCCCCCCAAAAATTTTAAATAACATAGTGTTTAGTTTATTGTGGTGGAAGGAAAAAAAAAAGAAAACAGTGGATTGTAAAAAGGGGATAGCCTATTTGAGGGGTTTTCCAGAGTCCCGGTCTTCACAGCAAATTTTTTTTAAAAATCTCCTTTCTGGTAAAATTTTTTAATCCTTATGGTTTCTGTTTTTTAAAAACCCGGGCCCGTTGGTTTTAAATACCCATACAGTAATATGGTAACCCCTTAGGGGGGGATGGTTGACTTCCCAATTAGGTTTTTTTTTCTTGGGAAAAAAAAAGACTTTAAAAACTTTTGGGTTTTCAAAACTTAAATTTACCAAAGGGAGGGGCGCCAAAATACAAAAAAAGTTAAAAAACAGAAAATACAAATAGCTAGGCTTCATTTAAGGAGGTTAATAATAGAATTTTCAAGAGGTTGCAAATAGAATTGCAGTAAATCAACCATTCAAATCATTATGAAGCTTGTGTGTAGTCTGTGGTCAGTCAAACAAACGGGTTTTCCCACATGCATAAATTGTCATTTTGTGGAAATTGGTGTCATGTCCCTTGTGCAGATATCCAAGAACTAGCTACAAGTAGTATTAAAACAGGGAAGTGTTTTTGGGTAGGGCCCAAATGAGATAAATCTGTGACTAAAATCACAAGGGTATTAAAAGAGGTCAACATCAAAGCTGTTTTCATAGAAAACCTGGAAGTTTTCCCTACAACGAATGGGAACATAAAAAGTTGGGCTGAATGGTATGCCCTTGATACTGGCCATGTAGTCAGAAACTGTAGGGCTGGAGATGATGTCCTGGAAAGTCGTAAAGTGGGGCTGATAGTGCTGTCCTGGGAGACAGTAAGGTGAAGCTGGAGATGCTGTCCTGGGAGACAGTAATGGTGAAGCTGGAGATTTTGTCCAGGTTTCGGGAATTATACCCCGGGAAGGAATACAATAAATGACCTCATAGGGGACAGGAGCCATAGTAGGAAACAAGTGAAAAGTCAAAGATAAAAATAAAACCATATTGCAAACTAGAAATACCGCAGGAAATAGCAAACAAGAGGACTCCACTAGCAATAGTGAGGATATATTACCAAAAACAACTGGTGGGAGCTCCATTTTTGGTGCTAGGGAGGATAGAAGTAAGACAGGGAAACATGCACCAACGGGGAAAATACAGTCACAGAAACCAAGGCAAACGGAAACCAAGCCTGTGCACATTTCTATGCACTCGGTATCTGCTGGCCCTGGGGAAAACGGAAAAACAGATGGGACGTGCAACTATGACCACCCTAGAAAATGCCATGCCCATATAACAACAGGAAAATGCAAAACTCCCTTCCTGTTTAAACTTTTCACCCTGAACTGTGTTACCTCTTCAGTACAGGGAAAAACTGTGCTATAATTAAATTGCCAGGCTACCATCTAAAGGGGAAAAAATACAAAACTTTTAGCCATGGGAAAACCTGGGTAGCCACAGCCACTCAAGAGGGAAAGGTTTTTAGTGCCAGGAAGGAAAAAAAACTGGCAGAAATGGGAGAAATCGTACACCAATCCAGTCATTCCTGGAGTGGAACCCCAGTCGTGGCCCTCCACTCCAAACCAACAGATACGATACTAATGCCGGAAAAAAAATCCCCCCCCAGTAACCAACAATACCACCAGTCCGATAACATTCTTTGGGAAATTAAGGTCTAAAGCCAGCAAACAAACAACAAAATACTTTCATGTGGACTGCTTGCAGAGGCAAAAGGGAAAAGTTCGCGGCTTTCACTGAGACCCTCATAAAGGAATCATTGGCAACGAAATATGGATCCCAAGTTACAAACCCATACAGGATGGACAGAGTGAAAAGGCAAAAGGGGGGGGTGGCCTTGGGTGTACCCTGCAGAGTCACTGTTTGCACAGAACGCTAAATGCCTCAAATGATGTGGGGAATTTTAGCAGTAAGGTCGAGAACCAAAACCTAGTATTGTGAGCCTACAAGCCTCCACAACACCCACCCTCAGGACAGCTATTAAAAATTGACCACTTCCCTTGGAAAATTCAAAAGCTTCATGCACCCAACACTTTTTGAGGGAATTTCAATAAAGGCACCAAAATGGAGATAATAGCAAATATATTTTTTCCAGTAATAACACCAGGATGGCAGCTTTAAAAATACACTTCTGGGAAAAATTACCCCGCACCCAAAAATTTCCGGGAAAAAAACA
>NW_026472906.1:0-10955 GCF_026875155.1 Cherax quadricarinatus
CGAACCTTTTAGCTCCAGGCTTTATCCACATAACCACGATTATGGATACCTAAATTTCTGAAATTTCAACCTGGCTGCAACAAAATTCTCTTCTGGAGTGCAATCTTGTGGCAGTAGTTGGAACAAGTAGGCTCTTACATCCAAGAAGATCTTTGTCCCTTGTGGTATACCCACAAACACTGCAGTATCTACTGGGACAATAGCCAGATAGCGTAGATAATCTTGCTATTTTTGCGTGTGAAGTCATCCCAGAGGAGCTTATAGGTTTGAATTCACAGGAGAGAGAGAGGGTGGGTGTGATCGTGGTGGGTGGAGTGTGGGTGGGTGGGGGTGTTTATAGCCTGGTATGAGGCGGGCGGCAGTGGCCACTAGCTGGAAGGTTGCCTCTCACTATCACTTAATAAACACTGTTTATGCTGATCCCACTTTTCCACTAAAGAAGATGTTACACAAATCACTGGAGTGCATTGTACCAGCCACGTGTTATAAAGCACCAGTGCTAGTACATAGCACAAAACACATTAATATTAGACCTCACATCTGAAGGCAATAGTGAAGTCACTCCTAAGGCCTGCCGCTAGTCCCCTCACATCCATGCCTTTTCACCATACACACTTAATATCACTGATATTGCTTATCATTCTTACTTCATTGAAGTAGAGAGTTTGGTCTACCTGTACTAATGTGTTGGTAAAATTACGTCACTGACAGTTTTTTATCTCACACCCTCCTCGTCATTTAAGTACTTTATTTATCTCTTAGCAACTCACTCTCTCCTCCTCCTCTCTCTCTCTCTCTCTCTCTCTCTCTCCCTCTCCCTCTCTCCTTCTCTCTCCTCTCTCTCTCTCTCTCCCTCTCTCTCTCCTCTCTCCTCTCTCTCTCTCTCTCTCTCTCCATCTCTCCTCTCTCCCTCTCTTCTCTCTCTTCTTCTCTTTCTCTCTCTCTCTCTCTCTCTCTCTTTTTTTTTTTTTTTTTTTTTTTTACACAGGGTTTGACAAGGTTAAGGATCCCTAGCTTTATTGACAGCTATTTACAGGTTAAGGATTCCTAACTTTATTGGCAAGCTAAGAGCTGTTACCTACATCAGCTCATTTGAAAGCATTTTTATTGTTATGAGACATACAAGTAGGGAACAGGATGAAGTTGGAGCCATCTGTGGGCCAGCATTTTCATTTGATCAACTGACTTTTATCTCGTTGACATCATTATGCTGTACGAATGTGTTCCATACTCGAGTCATCCTGGGTATGTATGATCTCAGATGGAGTGATGTTCTGGAGAAGGGTACAGCCAGAGTGAAGTTGCTGCTTTCTGCCCGTCTTGTGGCATAAAAGCTTGTTTCACGCTGTCCTCGAAGTGGATCCAAGTGTGGTATTTTGACAATATTGGCCTTGTACATAACAGTAAGGCCACCCACATCCCTCCTATGTTGAAGGCTCTGCTGAAATGACAGATCTATCCAGGATGGGTCCAGGCGAGAGATGAGACGTCTTGCTCTGTTCTCTACTCTGTCAAGCAGTCGCAGATGAGAGGGGGGAGCAGGCAAACCAAGAAAGTGGAGCATACTCAAGGTGTGAGCGTACTTGTGCCTCGTACAGGATCTTGCAACCCCTACTGTCAAGCAGATGCGAGATACGTGCGAAGTGCTGTAAGCTTCCTGGCTGCCTTGTTTGCAATATTTTCAACAAAAGGTTTCTTCATGGTTAGTTTGGAGTCAATTTCACCCCAAGGATAACAACTTCTTCTCCAGTGCCAAACATCCTCCCATTCATCCTAACTAACTGCACCCAGCATTACCATCAGGTGAGCCCTAGAGAACTATCATCATTTGCGTTTTCTTCAGGTGGGAAAAGGGGGAAATTATTGGGCAAATGTTACTTGCCATCTATTGTTCCCAAGCTGATATAGCTCTCAGCTGGTGATTGATGTAGCTTAGAGCAGCTGGCATTTCTTCTCTGGATAAGTGAAAGTCAGTGTACAGTCGTCTGCATATGCATGGATTCTGGGATGAGATTGAAGAAGGTCGTTGAAGTAGACTTTCCATAACAGTGGACCCAGCACACTTCCTTGTGGAACGCTTGCCCCAATAGGCTTTCCCTTGCTTGATTCGTTCCCATGAGGACTACACTTAAGATCTACCATGAAGGTAATCACTGAGGAGACCATAGCGTAGAGCCAGCATTCCAGTGCCTTGAAGTTTTTGCTAAGAGGCCCTGGTTGCCACACGCCGTCGAAAGCGCCAGCAATGTCCAGTGCTACCACACATCTGACTTTGGATTCATCCAGTGACTGGGTGGCCACTTAAGTGAAGTTAACACAGATCAGCAGCAGAGTAACCTATTTCCTGAAGCCATATTGACGATCACAAAAGTAGTGAGTGGTAGTCAAAAAAATCTGTCATTGTCTTGAGATTAATTGTCTCAAGGATCTTACCAGTGATTGACAGGAGTGAACACTGGTCTGTAGTTGCCTGATTTCTGCCTCTGCACTTCTTTTTGTGAACAGGGGACTACATTTGCCTCTTTCCATGGAAGAGGGCCATTTGCCACTGTACTAGGCATTGCTGAAAGATGCGAAGTTAGAGGTGCTGCAGCTGTCTGCACATCTTCTCAATAAAACAATCTTGGCCTCAACCTTGTCTGGTCCAACAACCTTTTCTTGGTCAAGTGTATTTATAGAAGGAAATGCACTCCTCCTGCCTTATTGTCACCCGACATTTGATACAGTTCTTTCAGTAGCCAAAGGGGTCCCTTGCTGGATCAGAACTGCATTTTGGTAGCAAAGTTTACAGCAAAGAGTCCCTTTCTCATTGACTACTAGTAAGAGTGGTCCCATCCTGTCGATTTAGAGGTGGAATAAGTTCATCAGCAGATAACCTTGTCTGTCACTTGACCAGGGACCCACCAGGTTTTGGAGCCTACCCTAACTGATGCTAACTTTCATTTAGTGTCCACTCCCATTTAGCAATGGCCCCACTTTTTGAACAAACACCCATATGCCTACAGGCTAGCATGTGCAAGTTCTGTTTATAGTGGAAGGATGTCTCTTATACCTTCGCCATCTCTCATCCCATCTCTCTCTCTCTCTCCTCTCCTCTCTCTCTCACTCTCTCTCTCTCTCTCCTCTCTCTCTCTCTCCCTCTCTATCTCCCTCTCTCTCTCCGTCCTCTCTCTCATCCCCTCTCTCTCCCTCTCTCCTCACGCTGTCCCATAAACCCAATCCTCTCACCCTCCTACTCTCTATAGGCTCTCCTCCACCTCTCTCATTTCTCTCTCCAAGCCTTTTCCCTCGCCCTCCATTCTCATCCTTTCTCACCTCTCTCTTTCCTCTTTCCTCTCCCTCTCCCTCTCTTCTCACCCTCCCTAACCCTTTCTCTTCCCCCCACCTCACAATTCTCTCTCTCCCCCTTGGTCTTATCCCTCACCCCCATACTCTCTCCTCTCTCTCCCTCTTTCTACCCTTTCTCTCTCCTCTCTCTCCCTCTTTCTACCCTTTCTCTCTCCTCTCTCTCCCTTTTTCTACCCTCTCTCTGGTTTGATATTAGTCAATTTTATTTCTTTGCAACTGAATACATTGAGATTATGTACAGTGGAACCTCAAATTTTGAACTTAATCCATTCCAGAAGCTAGTTCAAAATTCGAAAAGTTTGAAAAGCGAAGCAATATTTTCCATAAGAAATAATGGAAATACAATTAATCCATTCCAGAAACCCAAAAATTTTAACAAAAAAAAAATGCATTTTATAGAGATTAATTATAGTTTTACATACACACAACAAATATAGGTAACAAATTTTTATGTATGTATTAATAAATTAAAATAAACATGTAAAATAACATTTTTACTTGCCTTTTTATTGAAATTGGTGATGGCATTCTGGAAGACAGGGGGAGGAGAGAGGGATTTGGGGTTAGTTTGGATGGGGAATCCCCTCCATAAGGACTTTAGGTATCAAAGCCATTTATGGGGTTACTTCCCTTCCTGTCTTATAATGCACAGGACCAGCTTGAGAGTCACTGGACCCCCTGTCTCACCAAAATAACTGTCTCAGTCCTCTGTTCTGGAACACTTTAAGAATTTCCCTAAAATGGGACATGGTTCCTGTCACTGAACTTGTTGCAAAGATGTCTGTTTTCAGCTTCCTCAGGGTGGTACTTCTCCACAAACATTTGGACATCATTCCTACGGTGGGCACAAATCTCCTTAATTTTCAAATTCGGCATGCAATTTCCTTGCCTTTTTCACAAATAATCGTCTCTGAAAACACTATCACCGTGCCATTTCTTTATTCCTTGAATCCACACCAGCAACAACTTCTCAACCTGATCGATTGTCTGTGGGCTTATTTTTGGTTAGCATGTTAACACATTTTGCAACATCAGCTCCTTGATTTGTTCTTTCTGTTGCCAGGAATAGAAACGATGGTCGATTTGTTTTTCCCCATATATCAATCTTAGCAAGCACAACAAGTTTCACACCACTCTAAATGCCTTCTCCATTATTTCCTTTTTCACATCTATGGTGTTTCTCACTTTCATTACCAATGGGTACCACTAGCAGTTTTCTTTGGGCCCATGGTAGCTTTATTTCACGGTCCACAAGCAATGAATTAATCATAAAATGTTTGAAGAATGCAGGTTAGTGTTCACTTATGCATCAACAAAACCTGACTGGTTCATGGCGCCTGCTGGGGACATGACATAGTGGGCGGGCGGATAGGTCCGGTACCCGCAGTTCAAAATTAGGGACGAAGTTCAATATTAGGGTCAAAATTGGTTTTTCGAGAAAGCATGTCAATTTTCCGAAGTTTTTGAAAGCGATACATGATATTGAGGTTCACTGTAATTACAGTATTGTGTTGCAGTACAAAGATAGCCACTATCATGCCTAGGCATTATGGCAACGGTTAATTTAATGGCTTACAGACTACTTAATACTTAAGAAATTTCTTGTAGTTTAAGTTGTACAGTAAGTTTCATAGTAAAATTTAAATTATAATAATACGTTGTATAAATAGAGGAAATCTTTTTGTGTGTGAATAAAAATTTGGAACATGAAAAGCAAGCATATTCAAAGAAGTTCCTGGAGAGTGACGAATGAACAGAGAAAATGTTTATTTTTAGTGTCAGAAATGTTTTCATTACTTAATTCTGGGACGCATATTTTGAAAATGGTTTTTTCTTGAATTTTCTGTGAAATTTTGAAAAATTAGTATTTATGATCACTTTATTGAGTAGTTGAAATAGGTAAATGGGCAGTTTCTTGTACTAAATCAATAGAATGAAAGGAATTCTAACGTCATAGCTATGAATTTGGTCGACTGGAAAGCTGGACCTCTTCAAGGGGGGCTCCTTGTCGTGGTGAAGAGGCTCTTGGTCTGAGGAATTAGACCTGTTGGTCTCCTTCCTCAGACCAAACCTAATTACCCCACAATCCCCCCTTACCTATCCCATCCTCCCCATCCTCCCCTCCCCTCCCTTTTACCCATCCTCTTTTTGGCCTCGGGATTTTTCCCTCAGGCACGCTGGTTCCTAGGTGGGGGAAAGGGTACCGGGGTCCATCCCATTCTGTTTAGGCTCTTGGTGGTGGCGTAGTTTGCCATGGAATCTGGATCACCTGGGGATGTCCCAATCCCTCTCTGGCATCCCGGAGGGTGGCTTTGGGTATCTTTCGGGTGACAGGTATATCTCTGGAAGCCACCTTTCAGATTCCAGGGGTGGTAGGCCGAAGGAGGTATGCTTTGTAGCAGATATCCAGCTGCCCTCTCTTTTGTAAACCGAGGTAGCACGGCAGATGTGAGGTTGCTATCCCAAATTGCTGGTTTACTGGCATGAAGGGTAGGGTATGGCACCGGTTCCATGCGCTACTTGCGGTGCTGAGGTCCTCTTGGGAGTGGAGGGAGATTTCTGGCCCTTTCATTCCTCCTAGGAACTATCCCTCCCTGGTCCCCCCTATTTTTATTCTTTTTTTCTTTTTCTTTTTTCTTCTTTCTTTTTTTTCTTAAAAACAAAAAGAAAGAAGTAACCTAACCATGCAGTCCCACATCCATGACCCCACTTCCCCAGGGCCCCTTATTGTTAACGCACCCCATTCTGACCTCACCTCGTCTTCTGGCCACTCTTTGGACACTCCTAAGGCCCCTGTGCCTCATGCTGGTGCTGTTTCATCACCCGCTTCAGATGCCGGGGTTTCGACTGACTCCTTCGATTTGTCTGACCTCCGCTCTCCTTTGACTATGCTTCCGACCTCTCCCTCTACTGTGCGGCAATTTTCAAATAGCCAGCCAGTCCCATATCAGACCAATGCTGGTCCCGCTTCTAAACACCAACGACAATCTCCTGATGATGTTATATTGTTACCTTCCCATTTTCCTTGGAAAAGACCGACACATCATGCACTCCCTCTCCACACACAGTTTCAGACCACACAATGGACTAAATTCTTTACTTAGGACCGATTCTTTACTGGCTATCTTTTGACCTAGTATTGGCAAATTTCCCCTGACCATATTAGTAGAGATATTTCCTTTCATGCTTTAAGAGGGGTTTAGCGCTCATTACAGTCCGAATTTCCAAAAAGTCATGACTCTTTTTCTTTCCATATATACATTCCAACTACAAAAAACATCTTTCCCTAAATTTCTTGTAGGGTACTGTTATTCCCCCCTACCATACCCAACAAAAATTTCCAGACATGTGGCGATGACATTTCGAACAGCTAAACTCAAGATCTCCCATTTCAAGGTAGACATTTTTTCTTCCCCCATGGGCGGACAATACCTTGAATGGGCTCTTTTTAAAACTTTTGACACCCGTGAACTCCCATCCTTGTTTATTGCAGGACATCATTTCAAGTGACCCTTACACCGCAACAGTGTAGAAATTGTGCCGATTTGGCCCCCAAAAAAAAATTTTTTGCAGATCATTGCCGAATGCCCAGTCGAGTGCCGATGACCATTTAACATTTTCTTGCGTCGACCTCCTCTTGCCTTAATTTGTCAGGGGGGGTCACCCAAAGTACTCTCCCTTGCAGGTTACTTAAAGAGCGGGAAATTCATTGCCAAAAGAGGCAAAGGTTTCCCTTATGTTTTTGGCAGGTCTCCCCCCTCCAAGGGAGACTACCCGGTTTCTTATTCTCGTTTTCAAAATATCCCCCCAGTTTGGGGTCCCATTTTTCTGCAGCCTCCTCTGCAGTTACCCTCCCATAGTCACTCCTTTTTCTATCCTTTTGCTCCCCTGGGTCGAGTCCCTACTTCAAACCTCAGTCTGTCCTCACTTCCTCGTGTTCTCCCCCAAAACCCCGGTATCGAAAAGCCCCTTGTACGACACCCCCCTCGCAATCATCTTCTTTTCTCAGAAGTCCAAAAAATCTCCTTTAACCCCCTTTTTCCCTTATCCCCCCCACATTTTCCCTTTCCCGTCTCTGTCCTGGTTTTCCCCCTTTCACTGCCTCTGTTAAAGTGTGGAGGTTCATCCCCCTCCCAACGTCCCTTTCCTTTCCCCTGTTCCCCCCCAAAGTTTTTTCCCTCTTCTGCCCCCCTCCGGGGTTTCTGTTTCTGTCCCCTCCCACTTTCTCCATTTTCCCCCACCCTTTTGCCCCCCCCCCACCTTGGTCAGTCTTTACATTTTGTTTTTACCCCAACTCCCCTCCTCCTCTCCGATATTTCTCCCATAAAAGTCTTGAACTTCGAAAAAATTAAAGAAATTTTTTGAATATATTGCAGAGCCAAACATAAATGGACACTGATCCACCCTCTGCCTTCTCTTTCCTCTTCCCATCTTGAAAACCCCTTTCTTCACAGCCACCGTTCTTCCTGTTTGAATTTCCCCGGCCCCACTGCATGGGGGACTTTTAAAACCCCTCTTGCCCAAGATCCCCTTTTCCCGGGAAATACGGGTATCTTTTCTTGCCAAATCGGCCTATTTACAGTGAAATATAGTGCCTCAGGGGGTAATTGGGGTGAGCTTTAATGTTGCCTCCCGTTTTCCCCTGTTGGGGTTTGTTACAGGGAAACCAAAAATTCATCTGCCGTTAAACTATCCCATCCAGGTATAATTTATTGTATTCTTCGATCCTTTTCAGATGGGCCTTTTAAAGAAAGTTCCCTTCTTCTATGCATGTATTCCATAATCAAATATTTGTTCGTACTTCATGCATTTAAAAGCAGCCCATACCACTTGCTAGGGGGGTATACACTTGTTTTTTAATCTCTCCCTTCTCGGATTATCTGTCCGGATATGCCTTTTTTGTTTTGTCTTACCCCCACCAATTCTGATACTTAGCGAATTTAATGCCCTTATTTTTTCTGGGGGGGCTCACTGTGATCTGGTGCTTCTTGGAGGCTTTTCTTGCTACCCACCCCCCCCATGTTTTAAAACATGTACTCACACCCATTTTGACCTTGGACTCACACTCCTTTGCATCGATCTCTAGTCTGCTCTTCCCCCCGCCCCATTGACTTCACCCGGTCTGTTCTCCTGGATTTACATGACAGCAATATTTTCCCAATATTCTTCTTCCCCCTTTATATTCACCCCCCTTTGTAACCCACCTGGCAATTTGTTTAGGCAAAATTGGAACCTTTACTTCAACTAAAAATTTTTTTGAGGTTCCGCTGTGTCCTCCATTTAGGAGCTTTTACACCCCTCCTCGTCCTCCTTTTTTAAATGCAGCTTCCATTTTTATATCCCAAATTTGGGAAGGGATTCTCGTGCGTGCCTTTGTGGCTCCCGCTTGTGGGTCGTGAGTGAGTTTGAAGCACGCTGTGGGGCAGGTACAGGTACAATAAACCCCGGAGAAAATTCTTAATTTTAACAGAACCGTGCAAACGACGCCGGCCATCCGTACGCAAACGCACTTGCTGGTGAGATTAGTCTCCACCAATCTCTGCTTCCTCTATGAGTGTAGTCTGGAAAAAAAATACAAAATTAGTGGTAAATATTCTCCTGACCGGCTCCCGTTCTGGGGTTTCCGGTGTTTATAAGCAAACCCACTAATGTTGCCAAAGAAAATTGGCATAAACTGGTTTATTTCTCAAGGGGTTTATCTATGCCCTTCGTTTTTTCCTCAAAGTCTGCCAGAAAAATTAGCACCCTTGGACTTTTTTTCTCTCAGAGAAGAACATATTTGTGCCCTTTTTCATTCAGGAACTGGGGCAAAAAATTTCCCGCTTGCTGATCATCAGCACGGGCCTGACAACATTCAAAATTTTTATGCTACAAATTTACACAGTCAGCCCTGCAGCCCATTTGCCTTTTCAATTTTTATTTGGTCGAAGGGGTTCTTCCCAGCTGTGGAAATCTGCCTTTTTTCTCCCCTTTCCAGAAATGGGGACTACAGGACATGAAGCCCCCTTCACCCCTTGCTCTTACCAGTGCGTTTGCAAAGTGAGGAATGCTGGTAAAAAGATGTTTAATGTGGTATTTAGAGACACAAACAGTTCTCCACTCATCATATGGGTTTCTTAAGGGCCGTTCTACCATGACCCCTTACTACGCTTGGATCTATATTCGTAATGCCTTTGCAAATAACCACTTAGTTATTGCCATACTTTTTTGACCTTGAGAAGGCATATGACACAACTTGGAGGTATAATATTTTAGCCCAAGCCCACTCCTTAGGCCTCCGAGGCAATCTACCATCCTTCCTTCAGACCTTTTTAACTGACAGACATTTCCATGTTCGGGTTAATAATGTGCTCTCCCCAGACTTTATTCAAGCAGAAGGTGTCCCCCAGGGATATGTTATGAACACAACACTTTTTCTCCTTGCTATAAATGATTTGGCCTCTAGTCTTCCATCCAATATTTGGTCATCACTCTATGTTGATGACTTCGCTATTGCCTGTGCAGGCGCTGACTGTCACCTCATAATAATTTCTCTCCAGCATGTGGTTGACCGTGTTTCCAATTGGGCCACCACACATGGGTGTAAATTTTCCAGTACCAAAACTCACCAAATTACTTTCACTAGACGCTCTGTCATCTCCGATCATCCTTTGTACCTCTATGGCTCCCATATCCCTGAACGTGATACAGTCAGGTTTCGGGACCTCCTCTTTGACCGTAGGTTATCTTGGAACCTCACATTACCTCTCTGAAGCAATTTGTCACAGCCGGCTAAACCTTCTTAAAACCCTTGCTCATCTTTCATAGGGAGCTGATCGTCGAACTCTCCTTCGCCTACATTCCACCTTCATTTTAATGAAACTTGATTATGGTGACCAGATCTATTCAGCAGCCTCTCCTGCTACTCTCTCTAGCCTTAACTCCAATCATCACCAAGGATTATGTTTATGCCTTGGTGCTTTTCGCTCTTCCACTGTTGAGAGCCTCTATGCAGAAGAGAACGTTCCATCTTTATCTGATCGCCGTGATGCCCATTGCCTTCACTATGTATGCTCTCATGATCTCAGCAATCCTTCCATTTATAGAATGGTCACCGATATTAGTAGACATTCTTTATTTGTTTGCCGCCTCTGTTTGCTCCATCCCTTCTCTCCTCACCTACATTCGCTCGTCTTCTCTTCAATTACCACCTTTCTATGTTCTTGTAGCATCTCACTTTTCCCTAACTCCCTGGGAAGTTCCAGCTGTTCGAGTCTGTTCTTTCTCTCTCCCTTACTCGAAAGCCCAACTGTTTACGGTAGCTTCCCGCTCTCTTTTTCTTGACCACTTCCACGCCCATTCTCATGCCATTGCGGTGTACATAGATGGCTCTAAGTCTTCTGACTGTCGGATTCGCAGCAGTGTTTCCGGATAGCATCTTACGAGGGCATTTACTATCTTCGGCTAGTATTTTTACTGCTGAATTGTATGTCATTCTTGCAGCACTTATCCGTATTACATCTATGCCTGTGTCATCATTTGTGGTTGTCTCTGACTTCCTTAGTGCTTTACAGGCTATACAGAAATTTGGTACACCTCACCCCTTTTCCCCCGTATCCAACTTTGGC